>JAMKCH010006570.1:0-41280 GCA_023653785.1 Ophioderma brevispina | reverse complement strand
GCGCGTTGGACGAGAAATAGCACAAGGTGGCATATCATTATCACTTAACCGCTGCAATATCAAACCAGGGCATGTATTTCAACCCACAAAAGGTTCTATTGAACACTTTCAGTGCAACATATGAATAAGAAAACGGAAACGATTGAATTAGACGTACTTTCAAGGCGGTCACTTAGCATGATTATTAGTGGAAAGGCTAAACTTTACAAGTGGTCTCACAGACTTACAGCCTTTATTGCAACATGGGATATAGCCAAACTTATACATAATTTCTAGTGATCTTTTTCCCCAAAAAATGATGTGCCTTTATTGATAATTATGAAGATAATTCCACTTCTATGCAAAGAAAATGAACGTTTTAACGGGAGTCTTTTGTTCCACATCACTACTGAAATCAATCACTTACTATCATATCCAACAATTTGCATTACATGCTATAAGCCTCCTTCGTGGCCGAGCGGTCTATCATTGGACGTATTGATTACTTTTTAGATAAGTGTTTTTACCTTCCTGAAATGCATGGCTTAAACATTAATTTTTGAAAATTAAAATTACACGAGAGTAAGATCAATTTTCTTACTTACGGTTACCTTGGCCATTGAAGTTTATGAATGGTAATACAATTCATCTATAGTTCAACATTTCCAAATGCTTCTTAAATATGCATTTTGCAGTATTCAGTATTGTCAAGATCAGGCAATATCAAGAGTTTTTGGCAGTTGATTTTCATTAAATGCATAAAAAATAACAATGGGATTTTTTAAAATATATCTATAGCAACAACTGTTACTTAGGGATGGCAAATGAATTCAAAATTTATAAAATACTCAAGTTGGATTTTAAAATATTTGAGAATCGAAAAATCATAAGCCCCCAGTGAAACTTTATCAAGAAACGAGTCCTGACAAAATTCTAGAAACGTATTCGAGCCGGTTCCCAGTTCAACGACAAACACATCTCCTGTGAATTCTTTACCACACTTTCCGTGATCCGGGTATGAATTAAGACCACCGTAAACGCCTAGTTATCACTGGTTTTCAAACGGTTATTTGAAACTATAATTAAGTGCAAAAGAAACTTTGAAAAACAAAAAAACGTCTCACGACCTACCGGTCTTTATTACGAAATGAAGTTTGCGAATTTAGTACAGTTATGTTAAATTTATCATCATGGGTGTGCCATTACTGCTAACCATTGAAAATTTTGACTTCATGCAAACGAAAATTAATGCTTAATGGATTCCTTTGTTAAACCTTACTGATCCTCACGTTAACTAGCATATGTACAACAAATCAAGTCTTGTCAGTTAGCTTCCCTCCGGGCGCGCCGGTGTAACGTAGACATTTGATTTTACTTTGGATAGTCCCCGTTTTGTTGTCAGTTTTTCGAGTCTGGTGGGTGCAACCCTTTCGTCATATTCCTTAGTATATTCCATTCTGTTCTGGTGGTCATTCTCTTTAATTTTTGTTATGTCGCTGTACAAGGATGCTTCTCGGGTTATTTTTTTACGCGGTTTTCCAGGAGTTTTTTTTTTTTTGTGTAATACCAGTTTTAAAGGTTTCGAGTGATGCTGAATGGCACTCTTTATAAAATTTTTAAGCCTAGAAATTAACAGGTGGTTTTCCCTCCTTTATTGTAATGGCAATAGAAATTGATATGTGGTCCTCTTGGTAAAATACGCTTATACTGAATGCAAAGCATTAACTCATTTCTTTTTTTAAAAACGTAAAATAACAGTGTATATTATCAACAAGGAACTAAAAATACATTTCCACATTTTATGTCCCCTTTTTAATTCGATTCTTTGGGAAAAAGGCCTAAATGCAGAACTTCAATCTGAATATCTGCACAACAATGAATGAGCTAAAATTGTCGAAAAAGCACTGAACGTTTTATGTATAAAAATGTCGAAAAAGCACTGAACGTTTTAATTAGAATAAGTATATATAATAATTCAATTTTTGATAGCCCATGGACTTCAAGGTCTTCATATTTTATTATCAATGTTAACCGCAACATAGACACCAAACAATTACCTGAATATACAGGAAAAAAAAACAATCGACTTTCAAATACTTAATTATAAACATTGTTCAATACTCAAAATTTTAACTACTTATAGATTAATAAATATATCCCTGTGATTTACTTAAATATATTCACCAGTGGGATTAATAAATATTCCTAGTGTTCAATATTTCCTACACACTTTTGCTTTACTTAATAATTAAATACACATCACGTTCCAGGTCGACAGCGATATAACATACAACGTATGATAATCACACCCGCACTCACTAACGTGTATACTGTTTGCAGAAACAGAATTTTCCTTGCAAATTGACCAACTTCTACTTGACAGCTATTTAATGTTCACAAAATAAAAGGAAATCTACAAAAAAAACGATGACAACGTAAAAAAACACCAAGTTTTTAAAAAGAGTACGAGCCCTGTAAAGTTATCATCTAAAGATAAGCAACCAGTATACTCAAGTGCGTCTGCCCCATTGGCAACTTGTCCCATTTCTTCTCAATGCAGAAGAAAATGCCCCCTTCTCCCCTATCAACCCAACAACCTTCCCAAACAGCCTAAATATAAATTTATAGATTTCATGCTAAGGCGCTGATATAATAACGATTTTCAAAACAGTTGCTCTTCTTTGTAAGGCAACAAGCACCGCGGTAACCTTCCTTCGCTTTAGTACTCTTCTTTCTACCAGAGAGAGAGGTCTTTGAATCATTGAAATAAGACCAATCTCCAACAATTAAGAAAATCAAGCAAGACAACAACGAAACTAAGCAATATCAACTTGAAACAAATATCTCAGTCAGAACAAAACGGCCTTTACACAAGAACTAGGATTACTAATTCCAAACTCAACCGCCAATATAACCTTAAACAAAAACAGGTGCAGTTGGAATTAATTAACAACAATTGGGCTAATGAGATGGTTTTCGTTAATGAAAGAATGGGGACGTTCTTCAACAAGGGAATTTGGGACCAAGGTTTGCATGGGCATACTCACTTGAGTATACTTGGTGCAATCTTAACATTTATTAACTTTATATCCCGTTTAAAACCTTTTTAAAACTTGGTGTTTTTTTTTACGTTGTCATCGTTTTTTTGGTAGATCCTTTAAACACATTAAAACTCTGACTTTGCACCTCATTTTAGTCTCCACCAAATCCTTAGTACTTTTTTTACAATTTTAGCATGATCCTGATGGCCTTTGTCGTTCTTAAAGGAGAAACTGATCAATAATACTTACACATATACGTTATAAAAAAATTATGGAACACATATGGAGTGGTTTCAATGGAAAACGGAAATTATCCTAACCATAAAATGAATTAAAAGCATTGTTGTCCTGACCACGCGCCTATTTGAAATTCGCGTTACTGTATATGGGGATATGTATTTGTGTTATGCGATACAGACAGCGCAGTAGCGTCATACACCTCTTCCATAGATGCCAGTTTTCCGTTTTTTCCCGGAAATCCGGTTTTTTTTAACAACCCCAAAATTGTCCGGTTTTTTCCGTTTTTTTTTTGTTTGTTTAGTAACGTTTTCCAAAAAAAACCACGGTTTCGGTCGTCTGGTGAGGCCAAAAATAAATGAAGTGTGATTTAATTATAAACAACGCAACTTGAAATTTACACGTATCATTGGTTTCCGACTAGATCGTCATACCGTACCATTCTACAAGAAAATCTTTTGACGGGTACCGTAAGCGATCATCCTACAGGCCCTGTGTAAGGAGTTGATCAGCGAGGCGCGCGCCTGTGTGTTGTTTTGCATGTTAATGCCGACATACTTTCGGTAGAAAAAATGGAAAGTTCGTGAACGGCCTGAAGGAATTTACCAGCATAGAATGAAGATAAGAATAAAGGAACTGGTAATGGTTTGTGAAACTTGTGAAGATAAAGATGACAACGACGATTTTTTATCCGAGTACATGAGGAAACTGAACCACGCTGGGACTGCGCGACTACTAAAAATTACCGTCACCTGTGTAGAAACGCAGCGAAATGGACGTCGGGGAAGAAAGCGCTCGAAGGATCAAATGGTCACGCAAAAAAGATTTCATAAGAAACAGGGAGTGGGCATTGAAAATGCACAAGATTTCCAGCTCTTTTTCAGCCGCTGCTTTTTTTTTCAGCCGCTGCTGTGAGGACTTTAACAGTTACATCAGCTGGCAAGGCTAGGTAGGCATGTGAGTCAGCCCATCAATCATGCCATGTGGATCAGCCTTGATTATCATGGCATTTGATGAACTTAAAGCTAATGATCTGAAACATGAAAAATTTGTCCACAATAAGCCATATTTTCAATGAAACATTACCATTCTGTTTTGAAATATCATTATTTTTTTTACTTTTTATATTTTTTTACTTTATGCTTTTTCAGAAAAAATGCTAAAAATCCATGTGCTGCTCCGGGGGCGCTCCCCCTGGGCCCCGCCCCTGGACCCCGCCGGGGGCCTAAGGCAGCCCCCTGGACCCCGGCCAATTTTCTGGGTTTTTTAACAATGAGGGTTCTGCATCTCGGATCTTCACACATGATGCTTTCATAATGTTAATTTCCGGCTATGTCCTGTATGACCCAAACGGGCCTGGCGTATCGCATACACCTTATACACTAGCGCTATTTTTTAAATAGGCACATGGTTCAACTAGAGGTTGTGGAATTATTTTTAGAGTTAATATAATTCCGTTTTCTATGAAACCAACTCGATATGTTGGTCAATAATTTTTATAGTGTATATTGTTTAATATTATTTGTTTTACAGGTTCTCCTTTAAAACTTCCTTAAACAACTTTTTATCCCAAGCACTGATATGTGTTTTTGTAGAGTACAGTATGGGTAATTTCAATGCATTGTGGGATTGGTTCAAATGCCTCCGGGTGCTGAGAGTGCAGGAGTGGAGACCTCTGCTCCTGAAACTGATATCAAAATTTGTGGATTAATTTAGTACTGGAGTTGTGTGAATGCGTTCTAATCGTACAGTATGGTTACAGTGCAATGCATTGTGGGATGGTTCAAAATGTCCTCCGGGTTCGAGAGTGCAGGAGTGGAGACTACTGCTCCCTAGGAAATGACTATCAAATTTGTGGATTATGTTCGTACTTACTGGAGTAGTGGTGACATGCTGTCAATAGTTCAGTATAGGCAACATTGCAATGCATTGTGGGTTTGGTTCAAAATGCGCTCCGGGTGCTGAGAGTGCAGAGTGGAGACTACTGCTCCTAGAAAATGAAATCAAATTTGTGGATTAATGTAGTTACTGGATTAGTGTGAATGCTTTCTATAGTCAGTATGGGTACAGTTGCAATGCATTGTGGGATGGGTTTCAAAATGCGCCTCCCCGGGTGCTGAGAGTGCAGGAGTGGAACTACTGCTCCTAGAAAATGACTTCAAAATTTGTGGATTAATGTAGTAAGTCCTGGAATTTTGTGTGAATGCTTTCTAATAGTACATATGTTACAGGTTTTGCAATGCATTTTTGGGATTGGTTCAAATGCGTCTCCTGGTGCTGAAGTGCGAGTGGAGACTACTGCTCTAGAAATTACTCCAAATTTGTGGATTAAGGTAGTCTGGAGTTGTGTGATTCTTTCTAATAGTACATTATGGGTACATTGCAATGCATTGTGGGATTGGTTCAAAATGTGCTCCGGGTGCTGAAGTGCAGGATTGGAGAACTTACTGCTCCTAGTAAATAGTATCAACTTTGTGGATTACTGTAGTACTGGAGTAGTGTGAATGCTTTCTAATATACAGTAAATTGGTACATTGCAATGCATTGGGGATTGGTTCAAAATGGCGCTCCGGGTGCTGAGAGTGCAGGAGTGAGACTACTGCCTCCTCGAAATGAGTATCAAAATTTGGAGATTAATGGTAGTACTGGAGTAGTGTGAATGCTTTCTAATAGTAACATTATGGGGTACATTGTCAATGCAATTGTTGGGATGGGGTTTCAAAATGGCGCTCCGTGCTGAGGAGTGGCAGGAGTGGAGACTACTGCCTCCTAGTGGAATGACTAATCAAAATTTGTGGATTAATGTAGTACTGGAGCTTGTGTGAATGCTTTCTAAAGATATTTCCCCAAAAAAAAAGTGGCCTCCCTTGGAAGAAATGGCTGTATACATCACTGCCTGTGGTCGGCATGACCACATGGCCATCAGGCGAGGGCAAGCTTACACAATCTAACCTCACAAATTGTGACGCGTACCCTCATTCTAAACTGTGGTAATCCTATGGGAAAATCACAAAATTGGTTTTGGACTATAGAATCCCAAATACAATGGGAAAAAGAGCAATATGTCTAATCTTTTGATGCTATGTTACATGTTATGATAACTAAGGTTATGGAATAAAAGCGCATTTTTTTTAAATTGAACCCTTCCTTTGGTCAAAATAAGCCTATATATACATTTTTGTACAGCAAGGCAATTGACACTGCCCGGGCACATAATTTTGAACTAATCGGCAACATACCATTTGCCCATAACTCGGCCAATTTTTTGCACGACAGACATTAGTGACCCCTCATTTTTTAAGTTAAATATGATCTTTTCAATGAAAAACAATTTTAGTTTGAAATTTCCAACTCAAAATTTTCTTGGTTAACCTACCTGTGGGTTAAATTTTCTTAGGAGAAACAACATCAATTTGGTCAACGTGTGTTTACATGTGTCTCATACTTGGGTAAATTTCAAGGTAAAATTGATATGTGAGAAACTGCTGTTTTTCTTTTGAATGTTAAATTTCATTTTCATTAAATTACAAATTAATTGGTTTAAGTGAACAATCTGATTCTATTTAATGAACTACAGGTCTCGTTAAGCTTGGCTGAGAAGCAGAGACTCCAGAAAGAACAAGAATTCCAAGAAAGACTGAAGAAACAACAGCCCATCCATGCCGAACATGCTTCAGCTAAATCAAGCAGTAGCAGTAGAAATAGCTCTACGTCAAAACCAACAGATTTAACCCACACGCTCTTGGAATCCACGCCATCTTCCTTAAGTGGTGGACTTGGCGGTGGTATGTCTTCTGGCATGTCTTCAAGTATGCCATCCACTCATTCTACCATGAACAGTGTTGGCACAGTGGGATTGTCCTATGGTGGTAATACGTCTATCACGAATAACCAAAACACTTATAGTGGAAGCGGTACAATGTATGGTGCTGGTGGACTGTCTAAGACGCCATCGATGGGAAACCAACAGAGTTTAACTTCAAAATCAAACCCAGATACATCTGCTTTTGATAACTTACTTGGGCCACAATTCGGATCTAAATCAAAGCCTTCTTTAACTCAAATGTCCCAAGGAGGTCAAAGGTCAGGTGCTGGTTTGTCAGGAACTGGACAAACGGGCATGATGGGAATGCAGCAGGGAATGATGGGAATGCAGCAAGGAATGATGGGAATGAAACAAGGTCCAATGGGAATGCAGCAACAGCCAGCTACTACGGGGATGTACCAGAGCAATATGGGAATGGGATCACAGGGCATGATGGGTAATCAAGGTATTATGGGAACATCAGGTACGATGGGTAATTGGCAAACGCCTGCCACAAGTCAAATGGGAGGAGGAGGAGGGGCTAGGAATCAAATGTCTGGTGATTTTGATCCCCTAGCACCTATGCAACAAAGTCAACCACAAAGAAAGTCAGATAGTCTGTTGGACTTGTAGCAAGGAGCATGCCAGTACAGGCTTTCCTAATTGGTGGACCGCGGTCTGTATCTGGACCCCAAAGGCCACGACATACCACAGGTACAAGCAAGAAATGTAATCAATATGAACAAAATACATACCAATCACACAAAAATATGACATTAGGATTTTAAATTATGCTTAATATGTATATTTGGCTGTTATAAAATTGATTTAAAATCAACCTGCATTGCTGATTTCCAAAAATATTGACAATTTGTGGTCGCCGAACTAGAGCAGTTCTAGACTAGACCTTATTGACCAGTGGCATATCTTGGGGTTGCTTTTGGGGCATGCGCTACCTGAATTCATTCCAAAAAACATGCAAAATCTGCCTATTTTCGGTTATTAGAGGTCCTTCTGCCCCCCGGGTCTAGCTCCCTCAAAAAGCCAGGTCTGGATACGCCGGTGTTGACCCACTCTGCTTGGCATAAGGTCATGACAGTATCGACCCACACCCACGCCAACTAGCAGCTGGGATTCATGACCTCAAATGGTATTTCCATAAATAAAAGTGGAATATGAAAGAAGTACTACCATGCTGAGTTATTCAATGGACCCCCAAATGTGACACGTTAGTCCTGCAATCAGCAAGGACCCTGCAGTGTTTTAAGAATGTGGAGCTCGGTTCAAATTAATTGGGAAAGCCTGTGATCAATGGAGCCCCTGTCTTGCCTCTTAAACATTCAAAGAAACATTGGTGTTTTTTATACAAGTACTGTAAATACTATTGGATAGTAGACTTCACAATTCAAACAATTAAAAGAAAGTTGGCTGTTTCTTGGGCTCCATTGGTCTGTCTTTGTTGTGTAAGATCTTGAAGCTCTTAAAACCCTGTAGTTCTTTTCTTTTAGACTCATTTAAGACACATGATGGGGACAAACATGATGGGGACAAACATGATGGGGACATACATGATGGTAACATGCCTTCATGTAACATTTTGTAGAAACTTTATTTGGTAATCCTCTGTTTTATCAGATCAAATTATGTAGCATATTTAGGGTTTGAAGCTAGGGTTTGGGTTTAATGTTGGGGTTGCTTTTAGGGTGAGGATTGGGGTTAGATTTAGTTTCAGGGTAAGGTTATGGTTAGCATTTTGGCCAAATACTTTATTCTGCTCAAACAAAGGGTTCCCCTTTATTTCTTACACCTTGCCAAAGTAAATTTTGTTTAATTCAGAATTAGATTTCATCAGGCACAAGTAGTAGTAAATATGCTATGCTACTTTTGCTTTCAGTGATTATGTATTTGCTCAATTTTAATGGTTTGCATCAACTCAAAAACTAAGAAATCATTCTATTTTATGAACTTATATAATATTAAAAATATTATTTGTGTATGTCTCCTGCTAGGAGGAGGCACATACTAATCAGTCATTCTGCCTGTCCGGGTGCCTGTCTGGATGTTAAAGTTGCATGAAAAGTTTTGGTGAAAGGATTTGTTGAAAACATTTAATCCAAATGCAACAAAACTTGGGTTACAAGTGAAATATGAGCACCTTCACCAGCTTTTGAGAACAGCAACTTTGTTTATTTCAAGCATCAAAAAAAAAAGTTTGTTTGCCGTAACCTGACTGACCCTAAAAAACCTGCTGACTCAAAATTTTTTATGCAAATTAGCACAAAATAAAAAATTATTCTCCCGACCTGCTTATTCATCCAAATACAGCAAAGTTCCATAACTGGTCAACAGATACAACATGATATTGTTTGTCAGTTGACAATATACCGGTTAACTGTCAGTCATTGTTGGACTCTTAGGTTCCTTTATTAAAAATGGCAGTAACCTCATAAAAAAACAAAGGCTGTTGGTGAACATTTTTAGGAGTTAATTTAGCATTATATTTTTCAAGAAAATAATGAAGCTTTATTAGTATCATCTCGTATTTCGTTTCTCGAATCTCGCCTTCTAACCTCGTATCTCGCCTTCGAGGCTCGCATCTCGCCTTCGAGGCTCGCATCTCGCCTTCTGATCTCGCCCTCGCATCTCGCCTTCGCATCTAGTATCTCGCCTTCGCATCTCACCTTCGCATCTCATCTCGTATCTCGCCTTCGCAACTCGCCTGACACGCGAAGGCGAGATGCGAAGTAGAGATGCGAAGTAGAGATGCGAGATACGAGATGCGAGCGCGAGATGTGAGGGCGAGATACGAAATGCGAAGGCAAGATACAAGATGCGAAGGCGAGATGCGAAGGCGATATACAAGTTTTCAGGTGAGATGCGAGAGTCTAGGGCGAGATCAGAAGGTGAGATGCGAGCCTCGAAGGCGAGATACGAGATGATACTAATAAAGCTTCATACTAAATCCTAATGTAGGGACATAAAATAAATTTACTGCAAGAGAATGATGTTCTAAACACACCCAAAAAGTAACTCCCCACCACTGAAATTTACCTGTCGAGTTCAAATGATACAGTGTATCATACATTATGGGATATAATTGGAAGCGGTGTTTAACCCTGAGGAGAATTAGTCGTGTAGAGATAGAAGATGATAGCACTGATTTCATTCTGTAAACAGTATGATTGTCAATAGGATTTACTGCAACTTTTAAATTCTGGGTGGGTTCGGTCAAGTGGGCATAGCTTCAACAATACTCAGTCGATTGCCACAAATGTAAAAATAAACACTGCTTCCAATTGTATCCCATAATGTATAATATGATGTATCGTTTGAATGTGATGGACAAATTTCAGGTGCAGGGAGTTACTTTTTGGATGTGTATATTTTTTATTATAGAATAAAAATGCCTCTAACTAGAGTGGTGCAAAAAATATTCTTTAAAAAGAGAGATATGTATTTGTGGCCTGGCAATAGAAATTGTATAAATAGAGAATTGTATTTATTTTGAAAATTTAAAGTACTTATGTATTCAAGATATGGGATTTTTCTTGTGCACTAACTCATAACAGATTTTTTTACCAAGTTGATTGGTAATATTAGTTCTTGTGAGTTGAGAAATAGAGACTTCCTCAATGCATCAAAATAGATTGTGGAGTTGATATTCTGTGTACTGTGCATTCATTAAAACCTTAACTGAAGTTAGAGACATTGGCACATTTGAAAAATAGTGCACCCTCAAGATTTTTCAAGATTGATATTTTTGCATGGTTGTAGAGCTTTTATATACATTAGTTCTCACCTGAAATGATCAAGACCAAATCAGCACCCTTATGGGTAAACAGAATGGTTTATAATAAAATGACTCTGGTGACATTTATTCAGCAGACGGTGGAAATGGCGTCTTAAATGGCATTTTCAGTTTATCATATTGGTCATTACTAAATGCTCTGAGGGCGTTTCATTTTCCAAAGGATTTTCAACATTGACGCTGCTGTTGTATCTAAATTAACCAATAGCATTGTGTTGGATTTACCACAGATTTATGATCGGTGGGTCATATAAAATGTCCAAGTAAAGCTGGCAACATCAATATTTAGGATTTCTTGGGAGCCATCTTCTGCATACAGGCAAGGGAAAATCATCAAGTGAATGCAAAAAAGACGCAAGTGCAATAGCTGCCATTTGTTCGCCAGTGGCGTGGACATGGACATAACACTCTAATGTTGGTGTGATGTTAAACCTCTACCTTACTTTAACTTGTGTGATTGCAAGAAGGTCGTAAGTGCAGAAATCCCCATCAAACACTATCATACCAAGTCTTTGGTCAGTGGCTCTTGAAATGGTTCCTCAAGTGACAGTCACCTGAAGAACCATTTCAAGAGCCACTGACTCAAGGAAAGATAAATAAGTTCTATTACATGGCAGTACACAAATATATCACATAGCAGTACACAGATGTATCACATGGCAGCTGTTGCACCTATGACCATCTTGCATTCGCATCAAAATTTTTTCTTTGCTACCTTATTTGTCACGAAAAACCTCTCAATGGGATGAATTCAGTATTCTGCCACTGCCCTTAAACATGCAGTTTATTCCGTTGAGGCTGCCAAATTCATAGGGTGGTGGCACAATACAAAATTCTTTCAAACATTGCTATGTGTCGTACAACCACTAAGTACAAATTTTGGAAATGTTTGTCCTCTAAATAATTCCTCATGTCTCTCTAAGTTCACACAGTACCCATTTTATTCACTTAAACCACTTTGGTGTTGAAATGAGATTTTAGCCCAAGAGTACTACAGTGCAAGTGGTATAGTAAAATACTTAATGTAAGCGTGTGTTATTTTGTTTGCATTCAGAATTTTATGTGCAATTAAGATTGTAATATTTCAACAGTATAAATTAGACCAAACTTTTTATATAGTATTTATGTATATATATTTTGAACATAATTGAACTTGTTTGAAATGATTGCTAATATTTATCATTATTTGACAAAAGGATGTTATTTTTTCCCAATTGACATCAAGTTAATGTATGTGCATTACATAAATCAGCAATACACTTAATTAATTAGAGTAGTTCTTCTTGAAGGCTTATGTTTCATGTATGGGATAGTATATTCGCACTGTTGTAATGTGAATTAGATGGAGTTGACAGGTAATTCGCATTATCATAATGCTAATCAGATGGTGTTGCTAGGTAATTCGCATTCATCAGCCTTTTTGTCAGTCCACTGTTGCACGAAAGCCTCAACATGTTTCCATGCTGGATTTCGGCCTACCCTTCCATGCTGGCCTAGTGCGGGTTGGAAGGGACCCTGGTACCTAGAGTGATGAGTGCAGGTAACAGACCCGGGATGGTCCCCTACTCTTTTCGATAAGGTCTGCAACTTTTTACGTGTTCAGGAATGACTCCCCTGATACACAGGACCAACAGCTTTACATGACTCTCCGAACCATGAGGCGCCGGGCACCCATTGCATACACCTGCACCTTTTACGCAATGGGTGGGAGCGAGGAGAAATTCCATAATCACTGCTGTGCAATTATGCAATTTCCGACCTATAGGAACTATTTGAGTATGACCAAGAAACCCGACTCTTGCGGGGCTCGAACCAGGGCCGCCCGATCGCTCTTATACTCTGCCGACGGTTCAGCGCCTTAGACCGCTCGGCCACCTCGCCCTCCTAATTCGCATTATCGTAATGTAAATTAGAATTTTAATTCCCATTATTTTAATAGCGCTCACCCTAAACCCTAACCCTAACATTATTGGAAAATCGGATTAAATATAATGAGATAAGAGCCATCTTATTTGTGCGGAATGATTTATTTAAAGGCACTATCAGTGATCCACCCAAAAGAGTAAAAATATTAGAAATTTGCAGGAGTAGCTTAAAAGTGAAGAATAGATCTATAGAATTTGCATAATTATAAGTTTTTTTTTCCACCTGGATGTTGCCAAACAAAAAAAATGAAGAAAACACCAGTGTTCGAAGATATGAATCTCCATTCATTCATATACATGTTGTAGAAAGTACCGTATGGACAGTAATGACTAAAATACCCATTTTGTCCTTATTATGTTGTCTTCAGTCTTATCGCTTGCAGGGTATGTTAGAATAGCTATACTTGTTACAGACATGCAAACATCTGTTTTTTGTGTCACCTGAATGAATGTTCATGAAGGCACATACTGGTCCAAATTCGATGTCCGTATGTATGTCCGTCCGTATGACTTGGTTAACCTTTTTTAAAATGCTCTGCAGGCTAAACGCTATGCCCGATTTACTTCAAACTTGATAGGATGATAGTGTGTGGTGCCGCAATATTATGTGTAGCTTTTGGGTGCATTATTGCATATTCATGAATTTTAATTAGCTTATATGCATATTTTTCAGACATTTCGGTTAACCTTTTTTGAAATGCTCTGCTGGCTAAATGCTAAACCTGATTTACTTCACACCTGGTAGGGTGATAGAGTGAGGTGCGGCACAGTGCCACAATATCATGTGTAGCTTTTGGCTGCATATTTTGCATATTCATGAATATTAATTAGCTTATTTGCATATTCAGACATTTCTGTTTACCTTTTCAAAATGCTCTGCTGGCTAAACGCTAAGCCCGATTTACTTCACTATCATGCTTTGAGGTGTCCGATACGCGATAATATCGGATCCTACGCATGATAATGATAAAACTGGATGATTTGCGCCCCATATTTATTGGTCTCGCTATGAGTTTTAAAATATTGGGCTCGACTGCGTCTCGCCCAATATTTTTGCAACTCATAGTTCGACCAATAAATTTGGGCTGAATCAATCCAATTTTATTACAAACTTGGTAGGGTGATAGAGTAAGGTGCTACAATATATATTATGTTAACTTTTGGCTGCATTATTTGCATATTCATGAATTTTAATTGGCTTATTTGCATATTTTTCAGACATTTCGGTTAAACTTCTGTGAAATGCTCTGCTGGCTAAACACTAAGCCCGATTTATTTCACACCTGGTAGGGTGATAGTGAGGTGCCACAATATTATGTTTAGCTTTTGGCTGCATCATTTGCATATTCATGAATTTTAAATAGCTTATTTGCATATTTTCAAACATTTTGGTTAACCTTTTTACAAATGCTCTACTGGCTACATGCTATACCCGATTTACTTCAAACTTGGTAGGGTGATAGAGTGAGGTGTGTGTAGCTTTTGGCTGCTTTATTTGCATATTCATGAATTTTAATTAGCTTATTTGCATATTTTTCATACCATTCGGTTAAACTTTTGTAAAATGCTCTGCTGGCTAAACACTATGCCCAATTTACTTCAAACTTGGTCATTTTGTACAACACTTCTCTCCAGTGCATTTGTTCTCTTTCTAATCATCATTGCCAAACTTTATCATAAAGCAAGTGATCGCGCGATCAGGTGACACCTGTGGTTCGAGAACAGCCTTGTTTGATTATTTCAATTTTCTGATTTGGTAAATCACTGATAGTGCCTTTAAGAAAGCCGATTGATTTTTTGCCGAATACCAACATAAAACAAAGTCGGCGAGCAAGTGCAAATATGGAGCCGTTTACAATCGTAATGCAAATACTAGTAGACAAGCTCCCTTGAATTGGCATTGGTGAATATCCACTTCCATCTATTCTTACTCAAAATGATACTGGGTGAGTCTAAAAAAGTACAATCAAATTGGGCAATTTTTCATGGATAACCCCTGTGTGATATTTTAAAAAAATCTGTCTGAAGTGTATCCACTGTTTTGTCAGCTCTCATGGAAAATTATGGTTTTAAAACAAGACTTAAATGTTTGAAAGTTACAGTTGCAGAGGTGAAGGTATCCGATGCGAAAGACTAAACAAGTTACACGCTAGTGAGCTCTATAAAGTATTCTTTGCTTTGTTGTGGGCCACCAGCTATAGCTAGCAGGATCACTTAGCAATCCATTGTGTGTGTGGATGTGTGTGTGTGGATGTGTGTGTGTGTCACTAAATTAAGTTTTTGAAAATTCACCTCAATTGGAAAGTTGAAGTTCAATCAGCACCAAACTTGTGTCATAGGTGCACTATGGGATCCCTCATATGTTGATGAGGTCAAAAGTCATGTGCCAAGGTCAAAGGGCATGTGCCAAGGTCAAAGTTCATGGAGCGGCCCACAGCTTATATTCTTTGAATATAGCAAGCATGACAGCTGAGAACCGCAAAATTCTAGTTTTGTATAGCTTCCATTTTGAATGAATCCAGGTGAGACTGTACAATGGCAACATTAGTTGTCAATATTTAATAATCATTGAACTTACTCAGTAATGAAACATGTAAGTATAAAAAATAAACACAATTTGAAGTAACAGTTTGCAGCATTCTTTCCAATTGTCTTGATTTCCATGCACTAAAATTGTAAAAATATACATTGCAGAGGTGCAACGACAGATTTTGAGACAACCATATGTCATATGTAGTGATTTCATATAGATCAGACACTCAAAAGATTTCTTAACTTTTATTTGGCTATAGAAATGTCTTAAAAGTGAAAACAAAGGGCAATTGTTTTGTTTATATTTCAATATAAAACATAGGCTGAATTTCGTATTTGCTTCAATATGAAATTGAAAATTTCACAATTTGGGTACCTAAGAAATATTTCTCAGCGTAATCCTTACAGATGGGGATATCATTGATGGAAAGCTTTGCATTTTTGGGGGGACACCTGACATGTGAAATCACTTTTTGCCCCTATAATGGCGTAAAAATATTTCGTACAAATTTCTTGTGTTAATTTCATTGAATATAAAGTAATCCTACATTATCATTTGACAATAACATGTTAATAAACTGAAACCCTCATGCTACATTACAGTTTCAAATGGTCGGTGTGCAATTTTTTCGGGGATAAAATTGGATACCTTCACAAACACAACTAAAGCCTTTGAATGGCTTGATCGAATTCAAACATTTCAAATTCATGTGAAAGATGATTAAACAGGGCATATAACAGAGCAATTCATTTTGTAAAATCCATTGTTTCTTTTAAAAAAATCCTCATTTGGTTGTAGAGTTGAAGCTGGTCAATCGTGATCCTGATAAAGGTGATTTTCTGATAATTGACATGCTGAATTGGGAAACCGTTTCTGTGTGTGTAAAATTCGCCTTTTAATTGGGACACTCCATCTGATAATCGGGACATTTTTGATTAGGTAATTACATTGATTTCATAAAAGAACCACTGAAAACTGGGCATTTTGACTGAAAATATGTATGATTTCATTTATATTTAAAACTTGTGTCATGTTTATAAATGTGAAAGTACATTTTTACCCTTTCTCATTGGCATATGTATGCATAAAAGCTATAACAAACATTAATTGTGTTGTGCATGTTAACATTTAATATTTATATACTCCAATATCTCTGGCTCCGAGTGTCTGTGTGTGTACTTCTCTTATTCAGGATTTCTGGTTAATCGGGACATTTTCTCTACTCCCGAAGTGTCCCAATTAAGCGGAGTCAACTGTACTTTTTGTAGGCTCACCCTGTAACCCTTATTTGTGTTCCAGTTTGGTCCTAGACCAAGCCAGTAAGCCAGTAACGCACATAGGATATTTTGAGTGAAGGGGCACAAGAATAACCCCCCCCCCCCCCCGAATGAATGGTAAATAAACATAAAGACTGTATTCTGAAAGGGAGTCTAACTTTAGACATGGGTTTAAACAGGGGTTAGTCCAACATAAATGGACCTTTTTTCCTTTCAAAGTGCTGTGAAAGTTAAATGTAACAGGTGAGAAAATTCCTCATGGATGCATCCATGAGAAATTTTCCCACCCATGAAAGTACTTTTTAAGAGCATGTTGGAAGGAAAAAAGGTCACTGATGTAGGACTAACCCTGGTTTAAACCCATGTCTAAAGTTAGACTCCATTTCAGAATACCAGCATTAAAGTACTGACCTAAATGCAGGCTATAATAATGTGATTATTTGAGAATGATCTGCTCGATTTGGGCATTTGGGATTTCTGAACAGTAACTTATAGAATTCTTACGTGCAATTTCTTTGGCAGCCTCGGTCCCAGTGACATTAAAAATTCACCTTTTAAACTCATTCAATAAATCTTAGTAATATCATGATAATATTGGAATAAATTATTGACTTCAAAATTTGTTAGGGTTATTGCATTAACCCTGCTGCAAAACAGTGTCAAACCTGCTGAAATGCCTTACACAACCGGAAGCATAGAATGCTCACGCCTAACACGCACCAAAGCGCATCCCACGTAATTAAGCGTTTTTTACACAAAATATAAACACTCATTAATACTGAGCATGCGAGGAGGGTGGGTGCATGATATCTTCCATTTATTGCTGGAGCTATAAATGCACTTACGTGCCACATGGGTTTGGTAAACTTTGGCTTTTCGATAAAAATATTGTTTAAATTTTTAGGTGAATTCTCAAAAGGTCCACAGTGACCACATATTTTTTTCTGGGTTTATTAGAAAGCACATGTGGGTGTGCAACTTATATCACACAATAATTGCAGCATTTTAAACTAAAGTTTTAGCTGTACGCTGAAATGTTCATGAAAAAAAAAACTATTTTCCCATAGACTTAAAGGGACATGAGATTTCAAGAAAGAAGCACCCCAATTTTTTTTTGAACCCGGGTTTTTTTGCATATTTGGAATGCTTTCCAATGTATTGGATCACACCTGAAGTGAATAAGCCGAATACGCCGTCTTTATGTAATAATATGACGATTTATTACTTTCTATCGTGCACGACAGAAAGTCAAAGCACGGTGTTCTATGGGGACAATTACGATAGTCAGGCAAGTTCAAAACAAGGTTTGTGGTTTTCTTTTGTACTTGCTTGTCCAATAAACCTTCGGAACGTTCTTGGTAGGTGGTCTAAAATTGATCCTGTGCAATTTGAGAGAAATTTGTATCCTAAAAAAATCATCTCCTGTCACTTTAAGTAGCTAATTTTGGTGAAATGTGTATTTTTTAATGGTTTATCTCAAGAACAATTTTTTCTTGCAATTTCTGTTCATATCGATAAAAACATATTTATGTGAAATTTGAAAGGGAAATTATGACAAAATATATAGGACCCATAAGGTATTTTGACTCAATCCCACAATGCACCAGTTTTAGGAAATTTGCCTCAATAAGGTCATGTGATCCCACAAAAATCCTATTCTTAACACATAAAAACTCTTGACTTTTACACTCATTTTAGCCCACAAGGTGCTAGTACTTAGGAAATTGTTTGCATGCATGATCATGAAATGTCTTGTGGTTCTTAAACTTCTTGAACACTATGTACTGACATGTGTTTAGTACAGTACAGTATAGTCACATTGCAATGCATTATGGAATTGATTCAAAACACCCCCTGATAAGACCCAGACTCCCTTAATGTTTGGTGGCTTCATTCCTTCTTGGACCAAATTGGGTCATATACATATATATGACACCATTATATTACATAGTTACAACATGGAAACTTGCAGCTTTTTAAAAAATTATGGAAATTTTAACATGTTATATATGTAAGAGTTGAGTGGAATAAATTGAAATTTCATTAAACAAAATAAAGTGCTCTGTATTTTTTTATGATTTTATCCCTTTGGTATTTTTTTAACAATAAGTGTTTATCCCCCTGGCTTAGAAAAGCAGGATGATATTGCGACAGCAGTTTCCTTCTGTGTCCTGTGTTCCATTTTGGTTAGGTTGACTGTTTTTTGTATCTCCTGCCCAACTCTTGGGCCAATTGAAGTGTGTAGAATAAGAAGTACTACACTTCGTCTGGCCTGAACTAAGGAGCGTCATAGCTTTCATGCAGTCGTAAACGTGCGAATTGCAGTAAGTCGGCGTGCGTGATACGCATGCACAATAGCTGTGCGAAAGCTATGACACCACTCCTCCCGGGGGGGGGGGCAATTTTAATTTAAAGGTGGATATGCGCGAACATGGACTTCCAAAATGCACCCTAAACACGTATACCCACCGACTAAAAATTATACCTAACCAAGTATTTTTTGTCTGATTTTGCTACACTAAAGAAGTATTTTGTAAGTTTTGCTACCCGAAACAAATTAAGCATGCATTGTGTCGTTACATATACCTTTTATTGTCTTGCTTTGTTTTACAATATTTTTGATCTCGTTTAATTTGAGTATAAAGTAGATCACAATTTCAGGTTTTAGTAAAAAATACCCTTTTTCACATAGTGCTGTTTTTGACACCCTTAATCAATGACGCGCGTACGGCGCCTGTTGGAAAAAAGATACCCTTTTTACGCGTTTTTCTTGTTCACGCATCCACCTTTGAATACAAGTGGCCCCCCGGGCCGCTCCTAGGTTCAGGGACAGACGGAGTATAAGTCCACAACATCAGGAAAAGTGCTCCAACTTTTTCAACAAATCCGGTAACAAAAATATTAAGGCGTTTTTTTTTAATTTGAAAAGTTGTTAAAATGATAATTAGGTATGTTTTGATTGAAAGATGAGTTTGAAAACGGAAAGGTTTTTGACCTGGTCCAAAGTTTTTAAATTATTGTACAAATTGGGCATTAGAACTATTTTTTTTAACACTTACATACTTAATATTCTACACTCAATTGCATGCTCCGATTGTGTACTCGGATTCTGGTGAGAGCCTCCGTGGGCTGATTACAGGGCATCTTTTGCCTCTATCCTTTGTATTTCGCCAAAATTAATGCTATGATAACCAAATTTGGTCAGCATAAGCACTGAGCAAGGCCCATATGAAGTGTACACAGATTAAAGTACATCGGTGGATTAAAGGGCATTTTGTCCATTTGGGTTATGTTTTACTAGGTTTTTGTATTGCCTGCCCAAATGCTTGTGCAATTGGCAGCCAACTTGAATCCAAAAGAACAATGGCCCATGTTCATATGTGGGTTACTCGGGAGGTCTGTTTTGTTTGAATCATATTGGGGGGGTCCCTGGGGTGCAGTGATGAGTTAATTTGTCATTGAGTAGGATATTTGAAACTTTGGATGTGGTCAACATTTAGTGCCAAAAATTTTGAAGGCATTTCAAGTCAGGTGGGCTCATCCATGGTCAAATCAATGGCCATGGGTTTTGTATTGGGATAGTTTGTGGAGTGCCAAATTCGTGTTAAATGCATTTCATTACTGATAACCCCAAAACTCGTTCTAGACCTTCTCTTCATGGCCACATCCATTCCCATTAAAAAATGTGTTGTACAATTTGGCAGTGGTGATGGTCATGAAACCATGTGGGTGTAATCAACATTTGATCCAACATTGTGCAAGGTCATTTCCAGGTCATCTGGGTCATACCAGGTCAAATCTAAGGTCTCAAATCTTGAAATGCTTGGATGTTCATGAAAAACTCCAGGGGTGTGGTCAACAGAAGGAACAAATTTTGGAAGATCATTTCGAAGTCATATGGGGGTCATCAATGTTCAAATAACTGCTAATGGTGATGGTCGTGAAACTTGGTGCGTGTTGTCAACATTTGATATCAAGCCTTAAATTAATATACTTCAAAGCCAGGGGATTTGCAAGTTTTAATGCAGTATTTCAAAGGTTGTGGTTTGATGTAGATGTAGATGATGGACTATTGCCATATTTTATCCTTGACATGACATTAAAGGTGCGTGTTCCGATCGTCTTTGGGACCCCAATTTTTCTTTTGGAAAATTTCACCCGAAGGTAATATCGAATTTGATATCGATGAAAGGCCTTATTTTTATATTGTCGTCCTGAAATTTGAGCCCTCAAATCCATTTCATTCCAAGATTATAAAACAACGGCAGTTTTAGTGGTTAAACCATCAATATTAGCACAGGATTGAATATGGCTTTGCAACAAGCATTATTGCGTCTAACATCAAAAACGCAGTTTTGTTTTCCCATGGTACTTGATGGGATGTATGTGCAAAGTGGCCAGGCTCTATATCAAGTAGAGAACACAATACACATAAATTGGATAAAAACACCTTTAAGTGGGAATGAAAATTCGGGTTATGATGATCCACAAGGATTAAAGACACTTGGAGGAGATAGTATTTGGTGCAAAATTAGTTCCGCAAGTGTACCAAGAATTGGACAATTTTGTACACCCGTTTCTTTTTTTGACATTGAAACAACTTGTCGCCAAAGGTGGACTTCCACTGTTAAATTTTTCGAATGTTGGGACTTATCCAAAACAAGTTATCACATAGTGGACCTTGTGGCCAATTGTAGGAGTTGGGACCCCACCCTACTCTGCATGTGGCATGGAATAAAAACATGCAGTGAGGCAATCAACCCCCAGGTTCAATGTTTTCATAGCTCATATACAATTACTTCTTCTAAAGTTATAAATTGATGTAAATTAGGCATCTGATGCCACTGCCCTGGTATCTGCAGTATAAGTGGTGCTCAAGAGGAAGTTAGAGCCATTTGACCAACTACGCGAATAAGATACTACTATTTTGTCTGCAGTTATTTGCCCAATCGCTGGACTGCAGCCTTATGTTACTTATTCTGTTACTGTTGGAATTGCATGTTATTTGGTGCCATTTTTAGAGAAATTAAATTTGTTGTTTAAAATTAATTTGGATATTAAAGGGGATCGTGTGCGTTTCATCACGTGGAAAATCATGGCGTGTATTGTGGCTTTTAATTCTCATCGCCTCGTCATCGACGTCTCTTCAGGTGAAAGCGATAAGTCAAATAAGCTACTACTATGAAAGCATCACTCTGGATAGAAATGCTACGGGCACAAAACATGGAAGACCATCGTCAAACCAAAACAAACACTTTGGTGGTCACTGCTCCTGACAGTATGGGGATTCGTATTATTGTACAACACCGACGCCAAAACTGGACAATCTATAATTATTTCTTTTTTTTACTTGTGCTCACTACCAAATAATGACAATGGAAGCTGTTTGATAGCACTATTTACGCATTTACTGATGCCGCTGGACCCTGCTATGCTAATTTCTCCAATAACAGTATGGCAATTTACATAAACGCGAATTTCACTTTAGATTTCCAAGTCATCATTTTGAACATAACAGGCTCTGAACAAGATGTTTTTGAGGAGATCAAAACCAAAAATGGAACTGAGTTTACACCATGTAATAATCTCAGAGGTGTATGATGAGATATATCGCATTGCATATGACAGAGAGTTGAGTTACAGAAAACTGATTAAACTTAATCCGTCAGTAGAGTTGACATTTCCTATTCCCAATTCCAAACTACCTGAATATGACTTTCAATATTTAGATACAATATCGATAGCTGGATACCCCATTTGCCCCAATGGATGTTCATGTAAGTTACACTTTCAAGGATTTGAAAACAACTGCAGCTGGATAAGGACCACCTCTAAACAGATATTACTAATATATGTAACTCCAGTTAACTCTGCAGCCGCTGAATTGAACACAGCTTTGAATGGGTCCTGCAGGAACCTTGAAGATGTGAGTCCTGGTAGCTTTGCACAGCTTGCCAATATTACATTTTTACTGCTCAGTAAGAACCAGATTGCTAGTCTCAGTGAACAGACTTTTAACAGGTTTGAACAGCTCAAAGTGCTAGATCTATCATTTAACCAACTATTGACTTTTAAAACAGGTACTTTTTCACATCTATTACTTTCAAAACAACTATTTTTGAATGGTATACTATCAAACCTCACAACTGATACTATGTTTCAAGGTTTGCATGCTTTACGAGTATTGTATCTTAAAGAAAATAATATCAGCTTCTTGAATCCAATGTTACTTAAAGATCTGGTATGTGTTGAAATATTGTGCTTAGCTGGGAACAACTTCACTTATTTGAATGAAAATGTTTTCCAATATATGAAGGCACTATTATTTTTAGATATTTCTGAGAATAGAATTACTTCTATACACAGTTTTAGCATCCCTCGTAATCTACAATGGTTGTCTATATCACATAATTGCATAGCTCTTATCAATTCATCAATCATTAGTGTAAGCAGTACCTTACAACTCTTAGATTTATCTAACAATAGCATTTCCTCAATAGATGCCGATGCATATTCCAACATTTCCAGTTTGAAATATCTAATTTTTCGTGGCAATAAGTTATCTAAACTGCCTGTAGGCCTATTTGTAGGGTTGAGCAATTTAATAGCACTGGAATTGCCAGACAATAGGATTGAAGTACTTCAATCTGATGTTTTCAGGGATCTAGTTCATTTGACACAGCTCTATCTTCAAGAAAATGAATTATCTACACTGCCTATAGGCCTATTTATTGGGTTGAGTAATTTAACAGTGCTAGGACTGCAAGATAATAGGGTTGAGGTGCTTCAAGCTGATATTTTCAGGGATCTTGTTCATTTAACAAGGCTTGGTCTTAACAACAATGAGTTATCTGAACTGCCTATAGGCCTGTTTGTAGGGTTGAGTAAGTTATCATGGCTATTTCTGTGTAATAACAGCCTTCATTTAATACCATCTGGTATTTTTCATAATCTTTATCATTTGACAATACTGGAGTTAGATGGTAACATCTTATCTAAGCTTCCTCATGACTCATTCATAGGATTGAGAGATTTGTCAAGGCTAGCACTGCATAACAATAGGATTAAAATACTTCAATCTGATATTTTCAGCAATCTAATTCATTTGACAAAACTTTACCTTATTAACAATGAGTTACTTGAACTACCTGTAGGCCTATTTGCAGGGTTAAATGATTTATCACTGCTACAGCTGCAAAACAATAGGATTAAAGTACTGCAGCCGGAAATTTTCAGAGATCTTGTTCATTTGACAGATCTATTACCTTCGAGAAAATGAATTGTCTGCACTTCCTGTAGGCCTGTTTGTAGGGTTGAGTTATTTATCGGTACTACTTTTGTGTAACAACAGCCGTAAGTCACTACCATCTGGCCTTTTCCACAATCTATCGTTTGACCTCATTGGAGCTAGATGGTAATATGTTATCTGAGCTTCCTCTTGACACATTCATAGGCTTAAGCTCTCTAACATGGCTTAATTTGCATAACAATAGGATTAAAGTACTTCACCGTGATATATTTAGGGATCTTTCTCATTTGGAAACCCTTAATCTTTGCAACAATGAGTTATCGCAACTGCCTTTAGGCCTATTTGTAGGGTTAAATGATTTATCAGTGCTAGAACTGCCTAACAACAGGATTGAAATACTTGAACTTGACACTTTAGAGATCTTGTTTGTTTGACATTACTTTGTCTTCGGAACAATGAGTTATCTGAACTGCCTGTAGGCTTATTTAATGGGTTAAGTGATTTATCAAAGCTTCAACTGGATAACAATAGGATTAAAGTACTTCAACCTGATATTTTTTTTGGTCTTGTTCAATTGACAAGGCTAACTCTTAATGACAACGAGTTATCTGAACTACCTGTAGGCCTATTCAGGGATCTTGTTCATTTGACAGATCTTTATCTTTACCAAAATGAGTTATCTGAACTGCCTGTAGGCCTCTTTGTAGGACTAAGCAATTTATCAATGCTAACACTTCATAACAATAGGATTAAAATACTCCAACCTGATATTTTCAGGGATCTTATTAATTTGGCCGACCTTTATATTAATAACAATGAGTTATCTGAACTGCCTGTAGGCCTACTTGTAGGCTTGAGTGACTTATCCACACTAACACTGCATAACAATAGGATTAAAGTACTTGAAATTAACATTTTCAGTGATCTTGTTCATTTGACAAGGCTAGCTCTTAATGACAATGAGTTATCTGAACTACCTGTAGGCCTATTCAGGGATCTTGTTCATTTGACAGATCTTTATCTTTACCAAAATGAGTTCTCTGAACTACCTGTAGGCCTGTTTGTAGGGTTGAGTAATTTATCGGTGCTACTTCTGTGCAATAACAGCATTATGTCATTACCGTCAGGAATTTTTCATCATTTTAACCTTTTGACTACACTTGAGCTAGATGGCAATATGTTATTGGAGTTTCCTATTGACATATTCATAGGATTAAGCAATTTATCAAAGCTATCGTTGCATAACAATAGGATTGAAGTACTTCAACATGATATTTTCAAGGGTCTTTTTCATTTGATGTATCTATTTCTTGAACAAAATGAATTATCTGAACTTCCTGTAGACCTCTTTGCAGAGTTGAGTAATTTATCAGTGCTACTTCTGCGCAATAACAACATTACGTCATTACCATCTGAAATTTTTCATAGTCTTAACCTTTTGACTGTACTAAAGTTAGATGGGAATATGTTATCTGAGCTTCCTATTGACATATTCATAGGATTAAGCAATTTATCAAAGCTATCGTTGCATAACAATAAGATTGAAGTACTTCAACATGATATTTTCAAGGGTCTTTTTCATTTGACGTATCTATTTCTTGAACAAAATGAATTATCTGAACTTCCTGTAGACCTCTTTGCAGAGTTGAGTAATTTATCAGTGCTACTTCTGCACAATAACAACATTACGTCATTACCATCTGAAATTTTTCATAGTCTTAACCTTTTGACTGTACTAAAGTTAGATGGGAATATGTTATCTGAGCTTCCTATTGACATATTCATAGGATTAAAGGTCCATGGCCCGATCGCTAATAGCCTCGTCCCCAGAAGCCCAGATTTTACCGGAAGTGGTCAAAATTTTGGTATCAGAAGAAAGCTACTATTTTTCTCATTTACCCTGTGAAATCTTAGGGCCAAAGGATGTTTGGTTTGGAAGTAATGAGCGAAAACGTACCCCAATTTGGTCGACCAATATTAATTTTACACAGTACTCTATGGGGCTTACGAAATCACGTTTTCTGCTCTCACATGAAAACGCATTGAAATATCGGTGCGAAACTGTACAGGTGGGGTTTTTGAGTGAAGGCCAATCTATCAAGATGAAAACTTCATATCCTTAAATCGGGCCATCCCCCTTTAAGCAATTTATCAAAGCTAACATTGCATAACAATAGGATTGAAATCCTTCAACCTGATATTTTCAGGGATCTTGTTCATCTGTCAGAGCTTTATCTTTCCAACAATGAGTTATCTGAACTGCCTGCAGTTCTTTTTGTAGGATTGGATAATTTATTACAGCTAAATTTACAAGAAAACAAGATTGAATTCCTAGAAAGTGGCATCTTCAGAAACCTCACACGGCTAAAGATTCTAAAATTGTCAAACAACAAACTCACAAAGCTTCCTGAGAATTTGTTCAAAAGGACACCTGACTTACTTGTTCTGAACTTGCAAAATAACAAACTAACTATACTGCAAAGTCAATTGTTTTATGGCTTGATTCACTTGAAAATTTTGAATATAACTGGAAATGATGTGACTGAAATCACGCATAAAACCTTCTTGTGGTTTGAGAATAAGACCACTTTATTTGTAGATACACCAGCTATATGTTGCTTTGCTAACAAATCAGTAGGACCTCGATGTATTCCAAATGAACCCAAATCACCATATTTAACTTGTGAACGACTCCTGCCCAATAAATGGGTTAAAAGTTTCACGTGGTTTACTGGCATATGGATATTAGTTCTGAACCTACTTGTTTTTATCTGGGGCCATTACAAACTCAATAAAAGAGATGAAGAAAGTAAGACAATTACAGTCATAAAAAAATGTTGCTGCAGATAAAAGGAAAGAAGAAGCTAAAGCAAGTGGCACTGATAACAAATGTTGCTGCAGTTGACTTCCTCATGGGCATTTACATGCTAATAATAGCCTCTGCTGACCTGTACTATGGGCAAAATTTCCCTCTTCAATCCAAATCATGGCGAAAGAGTACCTTATGCAAAGCAGTCGGAGCCTTGTCCGTGATTTCATGTGAAGCATCATTACTCTTTGTTACACTAATAAGCATAGAGAGGTGTTGGGTTTTCCGAAACATAACTGCACTGGAAGAAATAGATAAGAAACTTTTTGGGCAGAAGTCTGTCATAGCTTTGACACTTACAGTACTTGCAGTTTCCATTGCCCTGGGTGTGGTACCAACTATTTTACACAGTGACAAAATCTATGAAATGTCTGAAGTGTGCATTGGATTACCATTGGCTGCCCCTTTCATAACTGAAAAAGAACATGAAAATATTTCATTATCACTAGAGCTAGTAGACGACATTTCTGTATCAATTGAAGATACGAAAATAATAGGCAGGCAGGCAGGAACCTATTTTTCAATAGGCTTATTTGTTGGATTGAATTTCATCTGTTGTGTCATTGTTGTAATGTCTTACATAGCACTTTTTGCCGACGTCATAAGAACAAAACTTCCCAGCCTAAAAATTACTATACGTATAATCATGAGTTATGGTCTACTTATGTTGACAGTTTTAACATGTTGGATGCCATCTATTGTCCTGGGGATATTGGTACATTCAGGACAGAGGGAGTTTTCCCCAGTCATATTTGCGACTTTTGCAGCGTGTGTGTTACCCATCGGTTCAGCTGCAAATCCACTTTTATATTTCATTCTCAGTCACTTAAAATTTTACATAAACAAATTTTTGGAAGAGTGTGCAAGAGAAAGACAAAGAACAAAATGGTGGAAAAAAGTAGAGGAGCGTGAGGCTGCAAATAACCCAGAAGATGGGTTTTGAGAGTAGAGTATACTCTGTTCGATCTCAAGTTTGGGGTGACGTCACAGCGCGTGTTAGGTTTTGCACCCAAGAAACGCACGCGCCAACCTTGGAATTGCAGCATTTACGCTCGCGAACAAAGGCGGCGAGATCCAAACGCAAGAGCGAATGCAATGTCGTGTCATTACGTCACCCCCAAACTCGAGACCAAACAAACTAGTGCCACAAAATGGTCTACTTTTGATTGAACAAATCAAATATGAGATGAAATAGAAGGTATTTTAAAACCTCTAGAGCATTTACTTGATTTTTCTTTTTACCCACATATTTTGAAGTTTGATACAAAATGTTATTTAATGATACTACTTGCGGTTTATAACTCTACCTTTACAGCCGATCTGATTGGCTCATTACATAATGTATACAGGATGTAACCTCTGAGTAACCAATCAAAATAGGCATTATATCTGTATGCACTTTAAGCTTTTATTACTATATCTCTGATTAGTCCCCGCACACAAAGTTCGTAAGGGGGACTTTTGCGGGACTATAGAAATTATAGACGTCCAAGAATGTGCATCCTGGGGCATATGGTGGTATGGTATTTTGGAATTCCCGCCTATTTTTTTCAGGTGCACCACTGCCCAGCAGTGGTGCGCCCAGCATATGGTCCTGGAGCATAAGTTAGTTAGTTAAACCAAAGTTTTAAATCCGGTTTTGTCCCTGCTACCGGGGGTAGCCTGCTGTGTGAGGATTTATTGGAGCAAAAGATAATTGACCGGATGCCCTTCCTGACGCCAATCCACAATTTTCGGCGGTTGGCCTAGCCTTTGGGCAACCATGCCCACCATACAAGGCAGTGTGTGCTGGATGGCCTCCAATAGCTCTCCAGAACTGATGCCCTTGTAGGTAGATATTCTGTTTCATTCTACCAGGGTAATCAGCTACCCTCCTCATCAGATTTCCTTAGAAAATTGATGGGGGTGACGATTACCAGGATACCAGTAGCAGCCCCTCAAAGGAAACCTGACCTGACCTGAATAAATAATCCGGAGAAGTATTCTAAGTCAAATATGCTCATGGAGCATATATAATATGTACAGCCTGTCTAAAAAAAAATGGTACAATCAGAAAAAAAATTGGTTAAATATGAAATTTCAAAATAAGTCATTCTTACTTGACATAATGTTAAAGAACAAAGACCAGGCTTTCCATTGGTGTTTGTTTCATCTCATTTGCTTTTGTCAATCCAGAGATATAATCAATTTAGTGCAATATACCAAAATCGATTTTGTGCCACTTATGCATGGGCAGAGTTGTTTCGCCCAGCTATGCCATGCTGTCTTAAAGCTCACAAGATTGCAACTTGACAAAAAGAAACAAACAGATTAAATTTAGTAAACAAAGGAAGTCTACTTTTATCGACACAAGTTTTAATAGTCAACATAATCAGTTTAATTATAAAAATCTTCTTTTCATAAATAACAAACAATACAAATATTTATTGCACATCAATGAAATGGAGCTTTGAATTTATTACAAGATTGGTATCTGTTAAAATCATGCCAGAAGGAATGTAATTGCAACCAAAATAAACACTCCACAATCCAAAGAACTGGTTTAAAATATTGCACTATCTTGGTGCAGTTACTAATTGTTGACGTCAATAAAAATTTGAATTTGGAAGCCAAATGTAATCAAAGTGGTGGTAGGAATTTGCTTTCAAGATACTTCAAGACCATAAACTCTCTCCTCCAGATTGCTGTAACGCCGGTTGTACGATCATGGTTCTCTTCTGACAAATAACAGTATGTGGAATGTTATTCACTTTATCTTAAAGCCAGAACTACTGAGCAGAACTTCCACCATTATGTAACTGTTTTCGTATCTTTTAGAGTTTCTTTATGAAGTTAATCCCTTTTTAAAGAGTTCCATATCTGTTCAAGATGAATACTAAGTTAACTAATTCGTTCACACCGTTTTACTCAACATAAAGTGGGCACAAACTTCGATTTGGGTTCCGCAGTAAACTGGAGTTATCTCTCGATGAAATGCAATTGCGATGAAACAAAAAACCTGGAAAAGCCTGGTCTTTTCTCTTGAATGTGATGTACAAAACACTTACTAATTTTGAGATATAAATATTGAAAAAACGCGGTTTTTGATTGTACCATTTTTTTAGACAGGCTGGAGAATATTTTAAGTCAAATATGCTCCATATTAAATATCACAATATGCTCTCCATGAGCATATTTGAATATGCACAAGATTCTCATGACAATATTTGAATATGCCAACATTGCTCCAGAAAGAATTTTGTCATAATGTGCATTCAAATTTGACTTCGATACTCCTCCCGGTTTATTATGCTCCATGACCTATGGTTTTGATATGTGACCTGAGTGCTATCTTTTTCTGTGATCCCACGAATACACACTCCACCAGGTTGTGAGACACTTGCAGGGGGTAGTATTTGTATGGCATGAAAAGGAACCAGGTGATATCATAATAGTACTAAGTGTGCCCTTTTCCTTTTCATCATTATTCAAAAAAATTTTGGTTTTGGGGGGGGTTTCTTTGTTCCAACGTTCCATTATAGTTACAAAAAAACGGTCAGAGACCGTTATTTAAAACCTATGAATATTCATCAAACCGTTAGTTTTCCGAAATGGTCTCTGGACACTTCCGGAGAAAAAGAACGGTCGATGGAATATTCATAGTTAAAGACAATAGCAGTGATTTTAAAAATATTTGAAAATTTGCAGGAATAGCTTCAAAGTGAAGGATAAGTCTTGATAGCATCTCATAAAAGGTACCCTTTTCCAACTGATAATTTACATTTTTTTTTGAAAAGGAAGAACCGCAGTGTGCAAAGATACGAATCCCCAATCAATTAAGTGTTGTAGTAAGGTTCCGAAACGGACAGTAATGACTAAATTTGATTCTGTCCTTATTAGGTTGCTTCTGGGTCCTTATCATTTGCAGGGTAGTTAGGATACGTACTTGTTACATTTTAAATGCAAAAAAATCGGATTTGATTGATTTTTTCGATTTTATGATTTAGCAAATCACTGATAGGGTTCTTTAAACAAAAAAATGGGACAATGAACAAAGGAACATTCTAGAAACACCTCGGCTTCATAGGGGTTACAAATGAAAGAAATAAACAATCGTGAAAGAACTCAATATAAAAGCTAATTGAAACACAGATTGCCATCTAATTGTTAGCTTTTCTGTCGATACGATTCAGCCAAAGTAGTGATTGAAGTTATGCAAATTTCTTCTTCACTATTTTAAAAGGGACAATCAAAACATTTTTTTCCTTCTGTTGAAATAAACAACGATGAAAGAAACAGCGTCGATCAATACAAAGCTTATTGTGATTGTCGGATACCAGTCTGCTGGTTAGCTAATGCATGTATATCGTCAACGAATCGGCCACCACGATGGTGAATTCAAAGTCATGGGAAATTGTTCAAAAAGACAATTTAAACAGTTACTTTTACTTTAAAATGGTAACAATTGAACCATTGCTACCCGTAACGGACCGTAAGCTGATCACGAATTTACAGGATTTAAAGGGAAATATGTCAAGATTTTGTCAGCTCAGTTTGACTTTTAATCCATAAATATATTGTTACTACCATCCACGAAGTCCGAAAAACTAATACAATTTGATTTGTAAAATAAACAAAATAGGGGAGGGATGTTTAATTTAGCTTTTTTGACCTACTGAGAAAACGGGCGGATTTTGCGCACGGCTTCATTGATCAAAAGCGCCCCCAATTTGTCTCCTAGTGACATCAAAGTGATGACCAAAACATCGTGTTGACTCGATTGTTTATTGCTGACACTGTAATATTGCTGGATTACTGAAATAATAAGAAAAATTTGAAAATAAGTTAAGATGGCCGGTTTTGTTTCATTCGTTGTGTTTTAATTATTTTGATATAAAAACACATCGATCGCAGTTAAGGAAAGTGGCAACACGGCGATAGGATGGTCACAAAGACGTTAAATTATGGGATGGTCATCAGTTGACGTCCACATTTGCCTGCGATGTGGATTTGTCGGCAATCGTTTTCGAGTAGCTATTGGGCGTGAAAATTAAAAGGGAGCAAATACTCAACAATGTGGACAATTTTCAACTTATTTTGATTTATATGTTAATCTACGTTAATTAAGCTTTCCATTCCATACCAAATTTTCCAAATATTCAGGAATCATGACATATTCCTTTAAAAATTAAAAATAAGGGAGAAAAGCGTATGCAAAAGAGGAATTTCTGCCTTTGTTTTCTTTATATAATGCAATCGAGAGTGCTTAGTGAGAGCAGTTAGGACATTAGCCTATTTAAGATTGATTTTAAGATCAGGATTATCTTCTTAGCTAAAATCTTTAGCACCAACCTGAGGTCAACAATAGGTGTCACCTTGAATAACTCTGTATCAAGATCTGTTAATTCGTTGGGGTGTCAGATGGGGCAGATATACATGTAAAAAGGTTATTTGAAAATATTGAAAAAACTAATTAAAATATCCAACCTGCCTACACTAAAAATAACCATTTCCAATACGGCTTAAACAGTCAATAGGATAATCTTCTCAACAGATGGGGCCCATTTCTAACTCAGATCAGGCTTTCCTCCACATTAAGATTATCTCTCCAGAAGAGTTAACCTATTATCGACTATCGGACGTTGGTGTTAGACTCCAGCACAGTGAACATAACCAGCACAAATCTGGTGTTTTTAATTAAGGAAAAACCCTAAAGTTGACTTCAAAAAAAAACCGAAATATCACTCTCCATTTTACTCAATATTATATAGATCTATATTATTTCTTGGTCACGCGTTATATGTACGATAAAAGAATTAAAAAACATAAAAAAAAAAGGAGTTTGTAAGGTCTGGCTTGCCTGTTGGACTCCAACCTAGCGGCTCGCCTAATGGCTCGCCCGCTAGTCATAGTCTAACAGGCTCATTCACCCGACCTTATCAAAACACCCTTATTTTTTTTTTTTTTAAAAAATTCACTCTACCTTTATCTATTACATGAAACAAATCTGGTGTGCTATATAATTCCCTGCAAAGTTAAAAATATATATTATTCGGGGGGCAATTTGACTGTTCCCATTCACTTCAGCTTCGCCTTGGTGAGGTTTATAATCACCCTCGCTCCTGTCAGATCAATATCTGGGTCGAAACATTGCTGGAGGTAGGAATTCACCAGACGCATGGTAGTGAGTTACTGACCATGATTTCCACTCTGCTACAAAGCAGCAGTACTGTCATGAGTTGCCAGCCTAATCAAAAGAATGTGAATATTTACACTCGGTAATATCCAAATTTGTTTCAAATAAGTGAATGTAGTGTGGATTCTTGTAAATAGACACCACCCTTAGTTTTGCAAACGTGGAACGCAAACTTTTAACGTATGACGTCATCTGAATTCTGACGCATTCAGTCATGTAGGACATCATTCAAAGAACTACTCATACTGTAAAGGATTTCGTTTCCCCAAAAACAAAAATTTTTTTTTCACAACTAAGGTGGTCTAATATCTTGAATGTCATTCCTTTGCTGAAAAGTCCTGCTGAACTCACTCTTTCAGAGCAGGAACTGAAATATTTACTCAAAGGTCCATTGTCCATCGCTATCCCTCGTCCCCGAGAGTCCCAGATTTTTCCCGGATTATCAAAATATTGAATCATGTGAACTCAATTGGTTTGGATGTTGTGAGCAAAAACGTGCTCAAGTTTGGTCGATCAATATTAATTTTTTTTTTTTTTTTTATTATACACGGTAATTCGATGGCTCACAAAAGACGCTTAGCACCGGGAGGAGGTACTCACTTGGTTAGGAATGGGTGTGCAAAGGCAAAAGGCTAACCTGGTGGCTTGAGAACTGATTGTTTTTTTGTGAAATAGGATCTTGGTATGCTGCTTCTCTACCAGTATTCATGGACTTGGAACTGAATTTTTGGCCAAATTTCGGTGTTGTTGGGAGGTGAAGAACTGGCCAAAACCCATTTAGCCATGGAGCTAAAATTTGTGACTTCTATTGCAAAGTAGGGTCTTAAAGGGGGATGGTCCGATTTTAAGATACAAGTTTTCATCTTAATATAATAGATTGGCCTTCCTCCAAACCCTATCTGTCAAGTTTCGCGCCGACATTTCAATCCGTTTTGATGCGATAGCTTTAAAAAACGTGATTTGTAAGCCCCATAAGGGTATGTCTAAAATATATTGGTCGACCAAATGGGGCACATTGTGCTCAAACTTTAAACAAACATCCTTTGGCTCTAAGATTACAGGTAATGAGAAAAATAGTACTTTCTTTCTTCTGATACCAAATGTTTACCACTTCCGGTAAATCTAGGGCTGCTGGGGACGAGGCTTATTAGCGATCGGGGCCATGGACCTTTAATCCTTTGGGCATAAGGTGACGTTCAGTCACCGATCAAATTACTATCTGTTTAATTTGTGCTGCACAAGGTAAAAAAGGTTCATTTTCTGGGCACAGTTCAATAGCAAATGAACAATGCATTTAACATGAGTCGAAACAAGCCTATAGTCCTTGTTTGGTGTTTCTATGGCTTTCCACATCACCTGCACACCATGTGGAAGGCCACCGTCTAAAGCCACTGACTTATGTGCGTACAACGTATACAAAACTTGCCAGGGCCCAAGGTTAAGAAACTGAAGCAATTTGAACAGGGGGCTAAAGACCATTGAAGATGCGCTAATTGGGGGTCTTGACTGCTGCACAAAAACCCGTCCAGCAAATCAGGGTCATGTTTGGCCCATGGGCTAGTGTTTAAACAGGCAGTATAGCGCTTTTTTTGTCATCATTTTTATATTTTGTAGATGTAGCCTACTTATTAAATCAGTAATTTATATTCACTTCCTTGTTGGTATTTTATTCCATAATGACCATGAAAAAAATTAACTTTCTCTTTCAATATGTTGATGGGGTGTTTTTATTGCAATTGATACTCACAATTATAATTTTAAGTAGTATATAGTCTTTATAAATAGCTAAAATTAGTACAACGGAGTCAGACTGAACTTTCGGGCATTTCAGACGAGTCATTATCAATCTTTTGGCATTTCACATTTACGAATCACTCTCATTTGCCGACCACCAATGTCAAAAAACGACGTAAAGGTTCCCTGTACAGGGGTACTAGCTAAAATACCAAGAAACCACCAATACGGACAAACAAAATTAAATGCCAATTGTTTCCTTCTTCTTTCGTCTCCTTATTGCGAGTACTGCTCGTAAAAATATACATCTTTGTCAACCAACACACATTAAGAAGGTCCGACTCAAATTTCCTTGGGAGGGCGCCCCTCACCTGTCCAAAAAAAAAAAGTGTTTTTTTGCATGTACATAATCTTGTCCATATACTAATTACTTTTGGAAATTGCTAAGCTTATCAATTCCTTCATATAGAAATACAACTTTGTTGTTTTTTTTGTAAAATAAAATTGTTTTCGATCCGGAATTTTTGTTATACACAGTATCCTATGGGAGTAATACTACACAACTTTTCTGTATCCAAACGAAAAATCCGATTCATCTCAATTTCGGATTTGTGCATGTAGGTACTATCTTTAGTTCGAGTTGACTATTTTTCATTAATTACAACAAAAAATAATATTCAAATCTCTGAGTCAGACGTTAAAAGCTATCTACAACTGGTAAAAATTAAGTGTTTAGGTTTTGTAACAGTTAAACACTGAAAATCAAAACAATAAAAAAAATAAAAAAAATAAAAAAAATACCAACTTTTGGTCAAAAGGTGGGTATTTTCGTAGACACTGCTTCTATAAATCGCTAAAAAGCTTGAAATTCAGCATCGTTTTTTCCCATTTTTAAATCAGAATCAATGGACATTTTTAAACAATGACGCCTTAACGCTTTTAAACACTATACCATTTGCCAGCCGTTTAGGAAGAATAAACACCAAGTGTTTAAAGTATAAACACCATAACCCAAATGCATTTAGAAGCTTACACAACTATAGTGTTCAAAATAACCACAAAACATGTTTTTATTTTAGTATCTAAACACACAGGATAATAGTGTTTAAAACACGTTTAGGCGTTCACGTTAGAAATTCCACATTGCTCTGATTGAAAAATGGGAACAACAGCGCTGAATTTAATTCTTTTTAGTGATTTTATGGAGCAGTGGTCCAGAAATACCCACCTTTTGACCAAAAAGTTGGTATTTTTTATTTGTTGTTGCGTTAAACGCTTCTAGGTGTGTAATAACTGTTACAAAACCAAACACTAATTTTTACAGTGTATATATTAATACCGTTGGTCTGTCAGTGTGTCTGGTCGACGCGTCATTTTCTCCGAGCACCGAGAGTCGCACGTTCCGAACTTGTGGGTGGGTGGCCCCTTGACCTTCCGAAGACGGAGTTTGTATTGGTTAGTGAGCAAGGTCATCGGGGTCATTCAAGTCAAAAAAATGGTTTTCAACAAGTAAGTGCTTTAAAATAAGCCAGGTGACGCGAAACCCGTGGAACCTCCTAGTTCACTATATTCACTGTATAACTTGAAATTTGAGTTTGGCATTCTATTTGAAAATAAATGGGCTCACAGAGTGCGTGTTATATTTCTTCTAAATCCTTGAACACAGTTTTAGTGTTATTACTCTTTTTTTTTTATGTCCGCATCTCTTGGCATTACAGCTGTAATCAAGGACGCTGACAACTGGGCGCCACAGACATGACAGATATTCACACCGGGTTTACATGACAGTCCATTTTTTCATCCTATACCCAGGGAATTATCCTATCGGAATAGACTGTAGCAAGGTTCCTTTGTCTTGGCTCATCTGCCCGCGTCGTTCAGATGCAACAATGGGAGAGCGGATAATTGATTTTTTTTTTCAGGTCCCAGTGGGATTTGAGCCCAGGACCTTCTGCACCAGAGGCAAAGACCTTTAACCACTGTGCCACGCTCCTCCATCTAATGAAATGTCTGGAATGACCCCAATTTTTTACACTCAAATGTCTACTTTTGGTAGAATTTGCTCAAATTCATGTATTAAAGCAATATTGGCACATTTTTTGAAGAGCGCCCCCAATTTTCAAAATTTGATATTTTTTTGGGGCACGTTACTTTGGTAATTGTCTAGGAAACTATAAACCTGCGAACGAGAATGCTAAAAAATGCGTATTTATCAGCAAAAGCGATTTGTAATTAGAATTGGGATCTCAGATTGGACTTAACGGCAGAGCTGGAAATATTACGTTTATGTCCGTCCATGATGAATAGTGCCACCCTACGAGAAAATAACCTCTAACTTGACTTTCCGAAAATCTAAACAACTAAAGGATGACATGAGAAACGTACATGGTGCTATTTCCCGGCTATTTCACATGGAAGGCCGGTTCCCCAAGCAGCCGTTGATTATTATCGGGATCCCCGATAATAATTATTCTAGTACAAAATTTCCTTCGTTTGTGACACATATACATTTTCGAGCTTAACCATTCACAGGTAGAGTTTACTAGGTCCAGTTACCATGCAACCGTGTAACAATCTCAAAATTTTGAAAAATTGGGGGCGCCCTTCACAAAAAATGTGCTAATAGTGCTTTAAAATGGCCCTTCCGGATAATCTTCAAAATACTGAACTAATAAATGTGAAGTTCTCACATCTTTCAGTTGCATTTCACAAGAATTGAAACAAGCTAGGCCAGTTAAGGTGCTTGTTCCGATTGAATGTGCATTGTGTTCTCTACTTGATATAGAGAGCCCTGGCACTTGCACATCACCCCATCAAGTACCGTGGGAACAACTTGCGGTTTTGATGGTAAGAAAAAACGCAATAATGCATGTTGCAAAGCCCTATTCAATACTGTGTCTAATATTGATGGTTAACCACTAAAACGAACGGGGTTTTTGTTTATATCTTGGGAATGAAATGATTTTGCGGGCTCAAATTTCAGACACAATGAAGAAAATACGGCCTTTCGTCTGATATAAAATTCGATACTACTCGGGTAAATCAAGAGGGGGTCCCAAAGACGCTCGGGACACGCACCTTTAATTTACAACATCAAGTTGAACAGAATGGAATCTTTGAGCACCGCCTAAAGGTATGTTTGCAATTGGCATTTCTGGCACTTGTATGACGTATTCTAATGGCGGCAGAATAAATGTAAAAGCTTTGATACATTGTGAAAGGCGCTTTATAGATGTTGACATTTTGATCTGATTTTTAAATTTTATTATGCACTCATATCGTGGCCCAAAGGCCAAATTACCAAAGACATTTACAATGTAAAATATAATATATAAAATTTACAAATAAAAATAATGTATAATTAAAAAGAACAAAGATTCACACCATCAAAAAGGGCACCAAATATGACAATCAAATTGCACATATACCCGACAATAATGTCAATCAAATTGGATTGACACAAAAATAGGGACCTTGCCCCTGAAATAATAAATAATAACATTGCAAGGGTAAATATAAAATATTAAACCACCCCAAACCAAAAAATAAGACGGGGTTATTATGGTGGGGGTCAAGCACACCAACACTATGAATTATCTAGGAGATTGATAAAATAAGGAAGAATGGGGTCTTGTTTTGGAAACGCATGGTTCTGAGACGTGCCTGGAAAGATGACTCTTTTAAGGTTCATGCCGTGGGAAGCAGATCCACTAGTTCTGGGTTGTCAGCTAAACACGAGCAAATGTTGAGCAATGATCTTTTTTTTTTTTTTGCTTTTACATTCGTCTTTTTTTCAGTTTTTATTGGGTTTCAAAAATCACAGCGTAATACAAACAATCACTTACCAGTACAAAACAGGATTCAGCAAAAAAATCGCAAGAAAAAGATCACACACAGGTAGTACATATGAGATATACACAGAGTTGACATAGCGCTATTTTGGAAAAAAGAATGAAGTAGTTCAGACTTAAGGAAGAATCAAAAGTCGAACCTCCATTTTCTAAATGGCTTGAAAGTTTGCCCCCTTTTCATAGCAACGAGTATTCGGTCTCCCTATAACCTTAATAAAAGCTTTACTTAAGCTGCCAAAAGCGGGCTTTTACATTAAACTTTACAAACATAAAATAAATATTTGACACACAAAAATAAATAAGTGAGAAAGTTATCCTTAAAAACCCCAAACATCTTATCAAAGTTTGAAATAGAGAAATCAATATCATGTTTATCCTGAATGATGCTGACAAGATCATCCCAAATAGGCTTAACATAATCACATTCACAAAAAATATGAGTAATTGTTTCCGGAAATTTTTTTACAAAAGTCACAAAGTTGGGAATCTTTACGATTAATTTTAAAAAGAAAATCATTAAACGCAATTGCTTTATGGAAAACCTTAAAATAAAAAGAGCGGAGTTTTGTATCAATTGAGCATTTAAAGTTGCGTAAATGAATTTCTTCCCAGTCCGTGTCCTCAGGGTCATCAGCAGCAACATCAACATTAACAACAGTTTCCCAAAACTCAATACGACTCTCAGGAACACACGTCTCTGTCAAAATAGAATATGTAAATCTTGGGATCTTCGGAACCTCAACAAGCTGAGAGGTGAGATCCTCAAAAATGTCAACATTATCTGCATTTGACCCCTGAAGCCACGAGCTGGGGATACATTTCATGAGAAAATTAAATTTCCTCCTGTCTTCATATGAAATACCAAAATCCAAAATCAGTTCTTCAAAAAGCTTACTCCCAGGGAGAGGTGGGTTTAAAAGATCATGAATGTACACAATACCATTATCACACCAGTTCTCATAATAAATGTATTTCTTAGTTTTGGATCTGATATTTCGATTGTACCATAAACACTGGCGACACCCAAAGTCAGAAAATGTTTTACCATAAATTTGCTGGCAGGCTCTATCACGATATACATACCAGGTCCTGACAGAGTCAGCTAACTGAGAACTATGAAGGTTATTCAGGAGACTTATCAGGAGCATAAGATTTCCACAACAGATCCCCATAAAGCTGGTCCATACCAGATAACTCAATCGTTTTCCAAAAGCTTTCAAAATTATTATCAAACAACAATTTAACCCACATCATTTTTTGAGCTACAGAAAAATAATAAGGGTCAATCATACGAAGACCACAATGGTTAAAATTGTTACGAACATATACCCTTTTGACCCTATCATTCCCTCCATTCCATATAAATTTAAAAAACATCTTATCAAGCTCTTTGAAAAAATATCCGGTGATTTTAATACACAAAACTGAGAAGAGATAAAGAAGCTGGGGCAAAAGAAGAGATTTAATTATGCATATCTTCCCATCATAGAAAGGTTTATTGTGCGCCAACAATTCAAAGTCCTTTCAATTTGCTTTAACTGACTTTTATTTAAATCAGATACAAACAGACCGAGTATTAAGACAAAAATTTATGGGCCCAAGGACTTAAACTGGTTTCCTGTCCAAATTATACCCTGCTCGGAAAAGGGAAAATTTGTTGAACCCCTTTTTGGCCCCAATCCAAAATTGCTTCAGATTTAAAAAGATAATTTGCACCCAGAACCATTAGCAAATTTCTTTTAAAATAGAAAACAAATTATTAAAAGCTCATCAGACCCATCTAAAAGCCCGTTGAGTCTCGGGCAAGAAGGGAAATCTTTCACTCTTTATCCAATGGAAGCCTTTGATATTAACATTTTTGACGGACACACAGCCATCGTTCAATAACCATGATTCTCACTGCTCTACTACTCCGTAATTTCAAGTCCACAGCAGGCAACATCATCAGAATATGTTCTGTAATTGCGCCCAAGAATGGTCCTGCATTCCCTTCTTTGAATGGCATTCCTAACTGTTTTTTGCTTTTTGTTGGGGGGGTTTTTTGTGTGCCGTTAACCCAAAGTAGCCACACCATCATCTGATAAATGGTCTTACAGAAAAATTACCATAAATCACATCCCCTACATGAATTTAGTCCAAACTTGAACTATGGTAAAGGATTGACTTTCCTCCACATATTTTTGCAGTTTTGAGACAGTGCGATTTTGTTTTAGTGTTTTTATTTCATTTTTTAAAAATTCCTTATGTTTTTTCCATTAAAAATTTTTCCCAGCCTAAATGGAGGTGCTAAACTGAAACTCCATGGATATGTGTATAAACAAATTACAAATTCTCCCGTTGGCTTTTTTTAATCAAGTGTTATTTTTTAGAAAATGATTTAGGGAAAATTAATTAGGGAAAATAAAAACACCTGTAATTTCAATAGAACACTCAATCTGGCAAATCTAACGTGAGAATTTTTCCATCGAAATGGTCTAAATCGAGTAGCTACAGCCACAACATTGCAAGTTCCCCTAGCATATTTGTAGCAAGCAATGATTGGCAGAATATCGCAGTCATGCACAGATTTTGGTGGTTTCTCATGTAGGTCATTACAAAGTCCACTGGTTCCAATTATTTTAAGATTAAGGACATGTATATGCCTACTAGAAATTCATTTACATTTCCTAAGCAGCTAGAAACAAACGTTTGAATTGGAATGACAGCGCACCCAATCACAGTGTATAACTCGCAGTTAATTGACAATGTAAAGGAATGACATACCCATGGTTTTGAGAGTAACCATTATGTGTACAAT
>JAMKCH010006569.1:0-32003 GCA_023653785.1 Ophioderma brevispina | reverse complement strand
CTAACTTGGCTTGCCTGAACTATTAAAACAACTAATGGATGAGCGTAGACACGTACATGGCGCTATTTCCCGGCTATTTCACATTGGAAGGCCGTTTCCAGCATGCAGCAGCCGTTGTATTATTCTCGGGGATCCCCGATAATAATTATTCTAGTACAAAATTCCTTCGTTTGTGACACATAGACATTTTCGAGCTTAACCATTCACAGGTATAGTTTACTAGCCAGTTACCAATGCAATCGTGTAAAAATCTCCAAATTTTTGAAAAATTGGGGGCGCTCTTCAAAAAAATGTGCTAATACTGCTTTAAACTATTTGAAATTTGCAGTAGTAGCTTAAAAGTAAAGGATAATTCTGTAGAATTTTGCAATTTTCATATCATTTTTCTTTTTCAACTGAACAATCGACAGAAAAAGAAGAAAATAGCAGTGTTAAAAGATACGAATCTTTATTCAATTACGTGTTGCATTTTAAGCGCCTTTAAGAATTTTCTTCAATGGCCATTCTGATTAAACAATGCACTTTAAATACCCTTCCCTTGTCCTGAAAGCTCATTGGTTCAACATTCCTATATGTTATAAAATAAACCATGGTCCATATCGATCTTCTTGATTTGGTTCCAGGGGGAGAGGCCACTTGTATTCAAAGGTGGATATGAAGCGTGAACAAGAAAACGCGTTAAAAGGGTCCGTTTTCCAACAGGCGATGTACACGCGTACATTGATTAGGGTGTCAAAAACAGCCAAATATGGAAAAAAGGTATGTTTTTTCTTAACCCTGAAATTGTGATGTACAGGGTGTCCCAAAAAAAGTGGTGCAAGCAGATAAACTCCGATTTCTCAAAACTACTAAAGCTGTGAAATTTATTTTCATGGAGAATATTAATTATCCTCTTTTGTATAAATTGCGCAAATCCCATGACAATCCGCCCGCGCAAGCTAAAGATATAACGGATTATTAAAGGGCATCTGTTTTTCATCCATTCCAATGGGATTTACACAGTTAACATCCACAGCAGCCAGCAAACTCCCGCTGTGCATGGATTACACCAACACCAGGTCACGCACTGCTGCCATTTCGCATTTCCCAAGAAAAATCGATGACCGTGTAGAATTTTTTTTTTGTCTAAAATGGTCCCTTTTATACCACCCGATACCGTTCAACACAAAAACTTCTAACCGGTCACATATTTTTGTTTTAAAACCTTATAATTAAACCCGAATATCAAATTTCCACAGACGCTTACTAAAGTCTGTTGAAGAGACTCTTATTTGAACAATGGCATCATAACAAGAGCTCAGCGGGATGTGTCGGCTGCTGTGGTTAACATCATTTGCCGTTAGCTGTCGGGTGCCGTGATTCCAACACATTGCATTTACTGCTGTATTCATAGCAACCAATAATTATTAACAACTGAGGAACCACAATACACACGATATAGTTTCATAGATTGATAACATGGCAAAAATAGGCATTTCGAAATATAAAACACGCTATATGAGTTAAAGGTGCAACGAGAGATTTCAAATAACAGGTGTTCCTAAAAATGTGAAAATTCTGATTTTGCCATGCTGATGTAAAGCTTTTCCATCAAACTATCCCCATCTTGAAGGAAATTAAGCGGAAATGTTGCTCTGGTACAAACAATTGGTGAAATTTGTAATTTCGTTTATAGGAATGGCAAATACAAAATTAAGCTATGTTTTATTTTGAAATATAACGCAAGTCAAAATCACCGTTTTTCTCTCTTTTAAGGCATTTCTGTAGCCAAATACCAAATAAGAGATTCTATTGAGTGTCTAATCTATATGAAATTGGCTCTTATGACACAAAATCGGGTGCCTCAAATCTATCGTTGCACTTTAAGCCTACGAATGTATTCTTACCAAGTATGATCCGCACAAATCAAAACTTTGCCTATGTCTATTTGGTTATCGCTACCTGTGCAGTTTTAGTTATAAATAGCATTTCTGCTAAAATAAAACTTGCTAAAATAAGGGGCACATATGTGGGATGCCCATAATCAAAATTCCTTTTTATACAAGAAAAGAAATTAAAATAGACTTAGTGACATGAAAGTCCTTTGCTCGGCAGTAACCTGTTTGCCTGGCAATCTTTAACCAGACCCAAATGTGTAATGACACAACGGCACGATTTTTGACGTTTCTCATCTTTGTGAAGGTTTTATAATCATAATTGGAAGAATATACCATTCATTTTCATTGAACTAAGTTAAGAGGATTCCATCTGTCATTTATTGATTAAAATCGCTACTTTAACAATTGACTTGAAACTAAACTTTCATAAATACCCACTGCTTTCTTAAATCTGTTCAATTAACATGCTTTACCCCAAGTACCCCTTTAGAATAAGTATTGTCCAATTAAAGTTATTATTATTAGATATTATGTAAGATATTTGTTCAGATACAGCACTGTAGTAATTTAGTAGCATATCACCTTCAGAATCTTAGGCTATCATTTACTTAGGCTGTCAATGCACACTTACTGTGTAAATCCCATTGGAATGGATGAAAAACAGATAATATTCGTTGATATCTCTGCTTTGCGTGGGCGGATTGTCATGGGATTTGCACAAACTATACAAAAGAGTATATTTAATATCCTCCATGAAAGTGAAATGCACAGCTCCAGCAGTTTTTGAGAAATTGGAGTTTATCTGTTTGCACCACTTTTATTGGGACACCCTGTACGTGTTTAGAGTATGTAATACTCTCATTAAGCAGGGATCAAAATCATCAAAATATTGTAATCGGAAGCAATCGGAAGCAAAGCAAGATAATAACGACACAATGTATTGCTTGCTTGTTTAGGGTAGCAAAAAACAGATAAAAATACTTGTTTAGGGTATGTTTTAGCTTGTTTTTTAGTCGGTGAAAATACGTGTTTAGGGTGCATTTTGAAAGTCCATGTTCACGCATCATATCCACCTTTAAATACAAGTGCCTCTCCCCGGGTCTCCGATAAACACAAACCTCTGATTTATGCTAATTAGATGACAGTCTAAGCTTCGCATCCAGCAAAGGACCACGTTTACGCGTTATTGTTCTTAATTTACACCACAAATAAAAAATGAGGATACAAATTTATTTAAATTTTCACTTAATTGCTCCAATACACCCACCACTCGTAACGTCAAAACGCACCATCAGAATGAATGTACTGAAATGTTTCACGTTGGGATCACGACATGAACCTTTAATTCAAGGCCACTTTCAATCCTTACAAAGTACAGGCATAGCTCAGCGTGGGAATCTGATTGGATAATAGCAGATGTAGACTTACGTCCCTGGATAAGGCATATAAGCGAACAATAAAATCATGTGAGGCACCTAGAGCGAGCTCATGAAGTTGTTGTAGTAACACTTGTTTATTAAAGGGGATCGAATATAGTCAGCCAACGCAATACATCGACGGTGGAATACTGGTTAAAGGTTTATATACTGTGGACTGGCCGCTCAATACAAAACGTAAGAGAATATTCATGATATACATGTTTATTGGTTTGCCGCGCATATAATATACACAATATTATGATTTAATGTTATCACATCGGTTGAATCTAAACAATATAAATTGCTTAGAAAGTAAGAAGCAATCATCAAAAATCGATCGGCTTTGCGAACGCTGCGATGCTGACGAATTTAAGTCCTAAAGTGGAACAAAAATATGAATAAATTCGCGTTTGGATCATCATACAACTTAGTATGGTGGGTGCATACCTTATTAACAAACGTCGTACACTAGACTTTTGAACAAGCTTTAGGATTGCATAAACATACGCGTTGCTGATAAAGTATGACTGGCATCACTCAACATTAATAAGTTTGATAGAAGGGGAAATATGTAATTTTCCCTGAGTATTTTCTTTTAGATTCGTAGGCCGTACTCCGGCCGTACTCTACTTTTTGCCTAATAGTTTGAGAATGTTGTGATGAAATGAGCATGGCAGGCGAAGTTCGCATTACCCCTATAATGGTTGCACCTTTTTTTGTATATTCATGTAGGGCCAGTGGAGGTTTACGGTCAGAAGTCCCGATCAGAAGTTCCAAAGTCATATATTAAATTTCTTCAGGAATCTGACAAGAGGTGAGTTCGTGTGCCAAAACTGTCAAAATAATTCTTTGTTAAATGTATTGGCAGAAATGGGGAATTTCTTAGAAAAAACGTGTTTGAGGACAAATATGTGTCACATAAAACCCAAACGAAAGTATAGAAATCTTACTATGCCCAAGCCGTGTTTTATTAGTTCTATTGGCAACATTTTAATCCATGTAAACATTGGATTTAAATGAAGTTGTAACTGAGATACGCCGAATCTATACCAGTTACGACTTCATTTTCAAGTCAGGGGTCAATTGGTGTCACTTGAGGACTATTTTGTTTTAGTTTTGTATCACCTCGTGGTCAAAATTGGTCAATTTATTAATTCATCGTAGAAAGAATGCAAAATGGCTAAGGATCTAAGCAATCGAATTATGTCAGTCGCCCCAAAATAATCCGCTGATATTACTGTCATTCAAACAAGCTTCTAATGTAAAATGATGCTTAATTTCAAAATTTGTGGGTAAAATATTTACTCGGTTTGGGAATTGATTATTTGATAGAATTCGTAATGGTAATCGATCTGAGCAATGTGGTCGGTTATTTTATAGAGAATAATTTCAGTTGCATTGAATTTTAATTATATAACGTGCAATTGAGTGTAATACATTATATGATTATTATTGCGATATTTGGGTTATACAGGGTGACCCAAAAAAACTTTAACCAAAATGAAATTGACATTTTTCCACTTTCTGTAATTTGATATGTGTGGATTTCATTTTATCATAAAGAATGGGTAGTAGAGCATCTTACCTGATTTTTTTTTTCATTTTTGTTGAGTGGTTCTCAAGATATGTTCCACTGAACAATAAGTCAGCAAAACAGACTTGTCCACGGAGCATCATTTTTCTTAGGCATGGTTGAACACAATTGCAACACCAAAAGTAATTTTTCTTAACGGTCTTACCTGTAGTTTCTATCTTCCACATGTCCTCCCTGATTTGCGATGCACTTGGTAACCCTGGAGTGCATGTGCTGAACAGCTCTTGATGTTACACGCGTTCTCGTAACTGCGGTAAATGCATCGTTTATCCGTCGTCGTAGTTCTGGTAATGTGTTTGGGGGACCCTCATTGTAAACTCTAGCTTTTACATCACCCCATAGCCAAAAATCTAGCGGAGTTAGATCCGGTAACCGAAGAGGGCCATTCCAACAATTCCAAACCCGCAATGCCTAATCCAAGGATCCGATTTGGAAAGAGTGAGCGCGGTTTCTAACGAATTACGACCATATGTGCTGGTGCACAGTCCTTGAAGAACAAGGCACACGAATTGCTCTGCCATTTCTTTGTCTTTGCTGCCGAAATGCGGCCGCAACTCTGGTTACACAGTTGATAATGATAATTATTGAGATAACCGGCACCATTAAAAACAAAACAATTTATGTGTACTTATCATTCCATCATGAAATACCCATGGACCAATCTGTGTTTTGCTGACTAATTGTTCGTTGGACCATTCTTGGAAAATCATTAACCAAAAAGTAATATTTGTTTCAGGCAAGAGCTCAATTACCCATCTTTATGATAAAATAAAATCCACAGATATCAAATTACCAAAAGTGCAAAAAAATATCACTTTCATTTTGGGTAAAGTTTTTATTGGGTCACCCTGTATATATGAGCATGGTGAAAACAATTAATTTCCGAAAGAGACCGTTATAAATTAAAACCATCTTTTTCCACATTATATTTGACCTTTGGTGGCCACACGTGCATTTGGACTTACGTTACTATCATATACAAATACCTATTCAAATTAATTAATGTCTTTTTAACCAATTAAATGTCGATACCAGCTGTTTGATACAGAACCCAATTCACTCATGTATTCAAATGAATGGAAAAATAATAGTCCAGAAACTTTTGGATATGTGTAGACAGACGGCCAAAATAAATAAGCCATAGCTAATTTTTTCAGGATAGTTATCTGTTCTGAGGAGCAATATATAAAAAGTCGCCAAAAGTTTCCCCTTGTACTAATTGAACAAGCGGTTAAGGCTTATATAGGGATAAAAAATGTAAAATGATTCAATTGAGCTAAATCATGGACTATTGCATTCTTCTTGTCTCACCGATTAAGAAACTTTTGACCTTCAGGTTTTGGTATATATAGACCAACAAATGTTGAAAGTCATCGTGGAATAAAATATTCAAAACAGTCCCGATTTTAATTAAACAAATTCCAAACTACTTGCACATGTTGTATGGTCATATTATGGCGTAAAGATCACTCACTACATCTACATATTTTAAATGTTGACCTATAGGGCAGCGGTTTGTGAACATCCAGACCCTGTAATAATCTGTCATAACGAGCCCTATAACTAATCAAGGAAATTACTTAAACTGTTTAAATATGTATTTTCAGTTTATACAGAGACGAGACGAACACATGGATACACTTTTGAAAAAAAGAGTATTCTGAACCTTTATCTCTCAGTTTGACCGTGAACCGTTATTTTCAAATTTACCATAGTAGATAGGGCAAACTATACCATTTTTATTCCTTAGGACATGGCACAAACGATGGTATATATTTGAACAAAATTGAAATATTTTAAAATTTGGCCCCTTTAAAAATTTCTCCCCCTTATTTTTCAATTATCACAACGAGGAATCTTGGGGGGGAGGTTGATATATTACTTCCCACAACATTAGGAAACTATCCTGAAAAAAAATTCTGGGTATTTTCCTATTTATCTTGGAATATACGTGTTTTAGAAGGTGGCCCAGCAAAGAATACTAAAATGTATTTAAACATCCTTTTTTAAATACATAATTAATTTGGTCTATTCTCAACCACGAAAAGGCCAACAGTTAACATTTTTGTACATCAGGGTAGAGAAAAAAAATCAAAATGTCTCTTTCTGGTCCAAATTGACGTTCCTGATAACGTTTCGTCCCTATTTTTTTCTTTCGCTGATATTAATATCTTGGGTAGTCTTGAAATATGCATTTTCGCTGAATTTTTCCATTAGGAATGATTTTTCTGGGGTCTGGGTTCAACGAGCTCTCTTAACCGTTTTAAGAAATCTTATCCACTGATTTTTACGAGAGGCGTCAATTTGCAGAATTACTTCTCGCACAAAATGTTTATCCAATGATCTAAAATGAACATGTTTGTGAACAAAAATATTTGTTTCATGCAGAGGATCGAAGTGATTCTTGCCCATTTGTAAAAAAAATCTTCTCGTGAAAAAAAGTTGTTGTTGACTTGCATTGACAGGGAAAAGGCATGAAGCGTTTATGATCCCCATTATCAATCTGTTAACATTGAATTGACGCTATAAAAGTATTGAAAAATAATTAATATCAGACAAGCACATGAACTTTGTGTCGACCACAGCTGCACAATGGTTGTGAATAGCATCAAATGTAGATTAATGCTATAAAAATCATGCATTTGAAATTATTTAATAGTAAATTATGCCTTTATGTGTCCAGATGTACGTATTCTATTTATTGTATTTTATAAACTTCAAAACGTTATCTTCCAACCAACAGAACCGGTACCCAAGTGTGACCCTAAAATTATAATATATAGGGGCTATCGCATCTCTTCTCTTGCTTTAATAGCTTGTTCCGCTTACCATGTTAATTTTTTCCTGTCGTTATACAACTAATTTCATAAACAGCATTCGCAACAAATTTTAAAACAAATCACATGCATTTCAAATATGTTTTAAACATTAAGCGGGCTCAGCCCGATCCTCAGCCTCAACCCCACACTCACCCCATTAAACGTGAGATTTCTGTCATATAAGAACCTTGAGAATGTTCATAGTTAGAAACCTTGTATTTTTTGCATCTCATGTGCAAAATATTTTGTCAGATCTCTTTTCCATAATGATGCCACAAACTAAAATGCAAAAATTACAGGTCTACACGTATCTGTAATTCATGAGGTATAATTGCAATACACAAAGTTAACGTTCACATCAGATTAGTTAGTTGGGTCATTTGGGGCAATTCCGTGACCGTGGAGAGCAGAGCATCATTTCTCAGTGGATTTGTCTTCTATGAAGGTTAATGAACAAATTTAGAGGGGGTGCCCCTCGAGAAAGTGTGGGCGGAATCCAGGAGGGGGAAATTCATAATACAGGGGTCAAAAATTAAAAATGCTTGGATTTCTTAAAAAAAGGTAACCAAGGTGTTCTTCTTGTTACAAGGATTAAAAAAGGTATAATTTGTACAACCTACAAGGTATGGTTACCGACGTAAAAGACAAAATTCGTCAAATGTCAAAGGTCATCCCCAAAGGTTAACTCTTAAATATTGCACCGATTTCTTTAAAATGGTTCTCAAATCGTTAACCTTTCCACAGGGATTGCAACAAAAGTAGTTGACACTCTCATGTATTGTTTATCGAGATAAGTTACAAACAAGGATCAACCAATGACATCTATTGATCTCCGGAAAAATTTTAAAAAGTGTGTTAGACAGGGCAAAATATTTTGGTTGCAGTCTTGAGGAAAGATGAACAATTTTGAGCCCTTTTTTTGAAGAAAGAAATTGGAGCAATATTTAAAATTTAACCTTTCGTGACATTTTGACATTGAACTGATTTTTGTGTATTCATCTCCCTAACATAAGTTGTATAGTAGTATTAAATTGATACCTTTTCTTGATTCTTGTCAAAAAAGAAGAAACACTTTGGTTACCTTTTAGCAGTCCCAAGAATTTTCATTTTTACCCCTGATTATGAATCCCCCCTCCTGGAGTCCGCCCACGCAATTTCAGAGGGGCACCCCCGCTCTATTTGTTTAATGACTTCAGAGAGAACAAATCCATTGAGAAATGAGCTCTGCTCTCCACGGTCCCGGAATTGCCTCCCCCAAATTGCCCAACTTATAGTATGTGGATTTCAAATAAATTTTGGAATTATATGAATTAACAGTACGTTGTCAATGGCTTTTTCTTGAAACACAGACAATCATAGGTTGTGTACTGGTCTCTCTGGCATACAGTAAAGGCTGGTATTCTGATAGGGAGTCAACTTTAGACCCGGGTTTAAACCAGGGTTAGTCCTACCGTACCAGGGAAGGTGGTTCCCTGGTCCTTTTTGAGTGACTTTTTCCTTTCAACCTACTCTAAAATGTGCTAAACGGGTGCAGATAATTCCATCGCCATGAGGATTTTCTCACAGTATTTGAAGAAATAGGTCCATCATGTAGGACCTAAACCTGCTTTAAAACACTATATGTCGAAATTAAGAATTATTTTCAGAATATCAGTCAAAGGACTCTGACCGGAAACCTTTGAAAGGTTGTCAGTGGGTGTTCAAAGTGTTCATCTTTATAGAAATTTGTATCCTCAGAAATCTCTTTTTAAGACATGTTCTTAGTGTTATAGTATCCTGATTTGAGCCTTAAAATACTAATGTTATTTTGTTTGTACTTTTAAGCGGATCTCTACACCTAACCTGTTTACAAAATGAAAAAATGGAATTCCTATAGTGAATAACGTTTAGACAATTTCAATTCTTCCTGTGTTTAATGCCTAAGGAAACCTTTCTGGGAAATCTTTACTAGAATATAACGAAGGATTTTCCAGGTTCATGGTGCAAATAAAGTATTGCACAATAGAACAAGGCCATCAGCTGTGCGTTACTATTGGACAGTGTTAGAAGGTGATGTATGTAGCCTATCATGCTATAGTCTCAAAAAAGATGCTTTGCCAATAATTTTGAACTGCAGACTTAGATAATCTGAGCTGTAATAATGCAGGATTCGTAGTTAAATAATATAATAAGGTAAAAAAAACTATTATAATACTTCTATATGCTGTCGTCTTTGAGCCGAAAGAGCTTTGGAAATAAAAAGGGGACCCATTGTAGGTCATTCCTTCTTATAGTGGAAGCCAATGGCTTGTATTCTCAAAGGGAGTCGAACGTTTAGTCCTGGGTTTAAATTCAGGGTTAGTCCTACCTGAGTGGACTTTTTTCCTTCTTAACATACTCTAAAAATGTGCTTGTATGAGGTAAGAATATTCCTCATGTATGGGCTGGAAGGGTCCATCAATGGAAAATTTTGTCATCCATTACAGTTAACTTTCACAGTATTTTGAAGGAAAAAGGGTCACTCATGTAGGACTAACCATGATTTAACCACGGACTAAAGGTAGTCTCACTTTCAGAATACCAGCCAATAGTTCTTATACTGCAGGAATTTGATGTCATCAAGGGGCCTATAGAACCTTGTCGTCTGAGTGCTTGACAGCTTGAAGAAAAAGTATAGTGGAAGGTATATCAAGCTACAATTTGCATCATGCTAGAACTTGCAAGTTGAATTAAGGAAACTGGTAAGGAGCGCCATCAGGACGTGGGGCAATTAGTTTGGTATAATACTATGGTTATGATGATAAATTTGGTTTGTGTAATGTTTGTATACCAAATTCTTGAACGAAATCAAAATTTGATCAAAAAAAAAAAAATTCATGTTCTTATAAAAACTCGCTCATTTGTGCAAAAGGCTCATATAAGTTGTGCTTAAGGGTATGTCTGACCTTGGCACGTGGTGGTATCGTAACACTTAGCAATAGACAGTCTGTTAAAAAAATAAACAAATCAAAGAACATAGAAACAATTGAAAATACAAATTTTTAATTTTTCCACCGTAAGAAAGTTTAAATTATGTACAATTTTTGACTAATTTTCAAAAATTTGGAAAAAACCATTCTATTAAAGCTCATGTTGAGCGTGATCAGGAAAAGTACCCTTTTCTTGAAAATCAGTTCTATTTCTACGCCTCCTAGCTCTCTAACACGCGTAACGCGAGTCACTTGCCCGGTTCGTGCATAAACAATCACCCCCCCACCCCGTACACTTTTTTCTTTCTATTTGCGATTCTTTCTCGCTTTGTCACGCGTGTGTACAACCGTGTATTTCCTTAGCTCCCCTTGGCAAACTTCCGTGTCTCAAAGCTGGCTTCACAAGCAGGTCGTTGACCGTGCGTATAAAACCATAGACACACTTGTCTTGTTACTCACTTCAGTGAGTCTATTGCCAAGAAGCCATTTTACATAATCGGGCCTGGGCGCTTTTAAAATAAATCAAATCCGCAAACACCGATAATTATTAATTGCCGCAAAAACAATCTAGATAACTGCGATGTTGGAATCAAATTTTAAATCATGATGAAAATTTAATGCAAAGTAGAGTTATTACAAATTTCCTTGACAAGATTCGTACACATCTTTGGTAGAATGAACATGGATAGAGCCTTTCACCTGTTCACGGAATGAAATTATTGTTTTGAACGTAATTTGTTTGCCCTCCAGATCATCCAAGCAACGAACAACTATAATACATGCACCTGGTTCACCTGAAAATTTAACTTTTCTAAGGTGATTCTTTTGATTCTCTGCATGCTTGGGGTGTTCTGGAGGACAAGGGGCTGGCAACAGTTAACCTATTGACCTCACTGTGGAAGGCGTCCTATGCACTAAAAACAGCGTTAGAAACATTAAACAAACCAATTACTACATATATTGTAAATAAAGAAGTAACATTGCCAAACCCCGCGCAAAAAATTGTGTTTAGATAACTTAGCAATAAACATCGAAACACATCAAAACATGTTAAATCCGGGGGGGCCACTGTATTCAAAGGTGGATATGATGCGTGAACAAGAAAAACGCGTAAAAAGTGTATCTTTTTCCAACAGCGATTTGTACGCGCGTACATTGATAGGTTGTTCAAAAACAGCAAAAATGTGGGAAAAAAGTAGTGTTTTTTTTTCTTAATCTGAAATTGTGATTGTACGTGTAAGAAACCAAAATTAAGCAGAGATCAAAAATTATTGTAAAGCAAAGCAAGATAAGAAAGGGGTTGTATATTAACGCACAATGCATTGCCTTACTGTGTTTTTAGGCGGGATAGCACACTTACAGAAAATCTTCTTTAGTGTAAGCAAAATCAGACAAAAATACTTGTTTAGGGTGTATGTTTTAGTCGCTGGGAAATACTTGTTTAGGGTTGGATTTTGGAGAAAGCTCCATGTTCACGACTTCATCTCCACCTTGATACAAGTGCCCCGAGGTTTAAATCCTAAATACATTCTGCCCATCTAACACAAAGTTTGTCCAGGATTTCTAAGACTGTTTAACAGTGTACTCTGTGAGAAAAAAACACCCTACCACTAATGATTGCAGTAGTAGGGTCAGTCAGTAAATGTTCAAATGTTCTACCAACTAGTTTTTAAGCATCTTGTATTAATTGTTACACAAAACTTTACACAAATTGTTGTTAGGTTACATGGTTTATAACTCATATTTAATACAACACACACTTGTTTTAAACAACAGATTGACAGTGCATGCCTTCCTTTAAAAGTATTGCATATGACATGGAATCATAAACGGATGCTTTTGAACTGATTGTGACATTTTGAACTCATAGTAAAAGCCAATTGCTACCAAATTATGGGCCAAAGTAATTTCAAATATCGGGATTGCGTGACGCGAATTGCGTGTCTGTGTCACAAGATGAAACTCGTCAAGTATAGAAGTTTTTCCACAAGGACAGGATTTTACCTTTTTTGCCGGCGACCCTGGGATGCACATACCGGCTGGTCTTAAAGATGCCTTCCAAAACTTGAGCGCCGGGCCGGTAGGGGGTGGGGGGGGGGGGCACTCGTTTTGTACAAGGGCGGAATTGCTACAGTGTATATGATCGCCTCCCAAAATGTGCTCGTATTTTCGCTTGGATAAACAAAGTGATAACTGCAAAACCAATTAACCCCTTTTTTTAGTTAACCATTTCATACCAAAACAAACTATACCTTCCAAAAGTATACATATCAAAAAACCCAAACTGTTATCCACCTTCAAATCTGGAATACCATACCCTTAGCTCAGCATGTTTATTACCCTTAAATGGACCAGATCTCGACTACCATGATACCATACCCAAAACTTAACGACATACCCTCTGATGTAGTATACCATATACCGTTATCCCAACTACCTCTTTAATATGGCCATACCAAGAATGTCGACAACACGCACACGTTTCACCTCAGGATTACACAGAACTTGCCAGACTGGTTGTTTTGACAATTATCCAGCATCATCATCCTCAGCATCACACATCATCATCATCAGCAAGGTTAATATAATAATAACGTTAGGGCGAAAGATGGCCTTATTCATAGGTTTTTCGCTGATGTAGTGCACCTTAAAATAAGTTTCTAAAACACCAAATTTTGACGCGGATCACTTCTTTATTTAAATAGATTATGAATTGTTTTATTTGATTTATTAACGCTGTTTTAGTGTCCTAGGGCGCTTTTCACAGGAGGCAATAGGCTAACTTGGCTGACATGTCCTCGAACAACCAAGCATGCAGGGAATACAAAAAGAATCACCTGCGCAAATATCTGAAACGGTCACGTGAACAAGGTGCATGTATTGACCAATAATCATTTAACAGTTTTTTCTCTGGTACATTCAAAACGGATTGAAATATCGGCGCGCAACAGAGGGGGTTTTTGGGTGAAGGGTCATCTAAAAAGATGAAACTTCATATCCTTATATCTGGCCATCCTCCTTTAACATTCCCAGATTTTATATAATATTGGATGGCTGAGGTTGAATAACAGAAAATATCGCCCGAGCCTAGATCAAATATCGGCGAGTCGACGACGAGCCTGAATATTTTCTTGGCGAGGCGATATTTTCTGTTATCACCGAAAAAACCACCAATATTATTAGTATTATGCAGAAGAGCTGACTTGACAAAATAAGTTTTAAAATGGCTTCAAAACTAATAAAAACATAGGTTTTTGTGGTTATTTTCTTGAAGAAGCCGCATGACCGCATCCCCAATATTTTTGCGTATTGTGCAGTGTTGGGCGGTACGCGCTAATTGCACTGTGTTATTGCACCACGATGCTAATAATTTCGTGATATTTGTTTTGAAATACTAATCAATAGTTAGGTTTCATCTATTAATTAACCCCGAATAACTTTCTTCAACACTAACGGTGAATCGTTATTTTTCTCTCAATCTCCATATCGTTTGGAATATCAAGGATGTATCACTTTACCATGGTAGTTTGTGTTTGGTAGCATTTACAGATATTTTATTTGCTTTGAAACCAGTTGCTTACTCAGACAGCTCATTATTGATCAATTTAATTTTTTGAGCTATATCGGTATGTGAATAAGCCTATTGCTGTAAACGTTTAGTTTTGATTAAGGATCTACTTACAGTAGAAACACTTGGGTTGGTTCCATTTTGCATTGTATCTCTGACTACTTTTCCCATGATTCTCTCAGGTAGCTATAAAAACGCAGGTTTTCCAATTAGCTGCTTTCCTTACTAGACCATCAGAGACATCCATCGGAACGGAGAATTTAATTAGATTAGAATCGGCAATTGGTCATGTCTATCGCTATTTGGTAAAGAACAGCAAGCTTTATATACTGTGAAGCTCTGTTTTAATGTAGAACTTGTATGTAGAAATTAAAGACACTATATCAGTGATCACCCGAAAGAGTGAAATATTTGATTTTGTCGTTATTATAGGTTGCAATTTGTTCTATCCTTGCATGTATGGTGGACACCTTTTCTTTTCACATAAGGCAACATCTGATTTGGCCCTAATTGGTCTATTTCTAATAAACTTTGAACGTGACGTTTCACAAAAACCTTTTCTCTTTTAAGATTGATAAAGTTTGGTCTGTGTTCCCTGAAACCAGACCGGTATTCATCAGGGTACTTCTCAGCCTTAGTGTAAAACGACGATCCCCGGTTACCTCTCGCTGAGCTTTTCCCCTTGTCATTCTTCTCAGAGCTTTTCGCTTCAATTTCAATCATAAACTATTGTTGTATCGTCTGCAAATATATAAATTCCAAGACATCTGTAGTATTAGTAATATCGTTTACGAATATAAATAGTAATGGCCCAAGTATGGATCCATGAGGTACTCCACAAGTTAGCTTTTTGAAAATGAAACTGTCCATAATTATATTTCATTTTTCGGTTGCATAAATAATTTTCAAACCTGTCAATCATGATTCCCCGAAATCCATAATAGCTTAATTTGTGAATCATGATTAATCGTGTCAAAATGCTTTTGACAAATCTAAAATTATACCAATTGTTATTTCATTTTGTTGAACTGCGGCATTGAGTTTGTCTTAGATTTTGATTTAGAACTCGATTTGAGCCATGCAATAAGGCGGAACCTGATATGGGTAGCAATTTGAATGTAGAAGGCTCCTGTCATAATTGTGTCATCTAATTCCATATTATTTTAATTTGGTGTAAATAGTCGCGTGACACACCTCGATCGAAATCCAAAAGCTATAAAGCTCTCTGCATGCACAAATCGTTCTTTCTAACTGTTCGCCATCCAAATGCGAAAAGGTTGATGGACCAGCCCACATAAGAGAAAAACATGTGGACAGGCAATTTTGCGTAAGAATGCCACATGACAGATTGGTTTCGATATCGAACAGTTTGACTGTAGGGATCGTATCAAATGTTCAAGGGGATGACCCATTTAGCCATATCTAGTTTTCATCTGATTTAATGACTTGATTAACATCTTCATTTGTGAAGTTTCGCTCCGATATTTAATCTGTTTTGATGCGATAGCTAAAAACGTGAGTTATTAATGTGGCATTATAGTGTATAATAATATTGATCCAACAAAATGGTCACATTTTTGCTCCTAAAATACAAACAAACATCTTTTAAGCCCGAAAGATTTCACTGGGTAAATGATAAAAATTTCTTCGACACAAACATTTGAAACTAATGGGGTTCTGGAACGAGCTATTTGTGCTCAGGCCATTGCGCTTAAAAGGATTCATGTTCACACCTTTGCCGACTTACCTCAAAACAGTTGAGATTTGTTGAACAGCAGGCTCTTAATTATGTATGTGTACTAATCTTATGTGGAAATTCGATTGAATTTACATACAAGAAATTCGCAATTTGTATTTTTTGTCCGTAACAGACAAATTACATTACAGTGATATGGGACTTGGGAGCCTAGATAACGGACTTTTGGAATAAGCTTTTCTCAAGGATCAAGGTGGACATAAAATAAACACAGAAGGTGCCTATAATCACCAAGTGGTAGAAGTCAGAAACTGGCCTCTTTTGGTTTCCACCAAAAAGTTGAAAAAACCACGCCAATTTTCATTTCACGATTGTAATTTTTAATGTGTACACTTGAGACCCACAAAAATTTATTATATTGCTGGAAAGCTTATATCCAAGGATTTCAATTCTAAAATAATAATATAAACCCAAAATTTTAAAAAAAAATTATATTGGTGTAACATTAGACAATGTTCATGTTTTGCACATAATGAAGACCCTGAATTTTTTAAAATCAAAATGAGTGAGCCAAACCACTTATGAATTTTGAATGATAGTAATTATGGCTCTCAATAAAATACTTAAGGGTTTGGCTGTTGTCTGTGAGCAAGAAATACAGGTGATGCAAAAAACGTACTTTCTCTAAATGTTAAAAAAATATGCAAGTATTGAGCATGAAACTTGTGGAAGTTTTTTGCTTTAACATTATACCTTTCTAAATAGTTTTAATAAAATTTGGTATTTCAACACATTTCTTATTTTTGTTTAGAGGAAATATACCAAGTTTGCAGTATACAGGGTGGTTCAAAGTGTTTATGTGTTTCTCCGGCACATAAAATAATTAAAACTCGTAATACCCCCACTTTGCCACAGGGTTTAAGAATTTCTTCAGTTTAATGTTTAAAATAAATGAACTGGGAAATTAAATTATTTGTACACATGTTTTTTAAAAATATGTTTGTAATAGGGTGGCTGAAAAGTTCTCTTTTGTCACTTAGTCAAGGTGTGTCCGAGTAATAACGTCATTTTACAACGTGTAGGGTTTTCACCACAGTGTTTCAGGGTGATTTACATTTAATACTGATCACCCATTTGCTCAACAACTGTCCGTTTTTAAAAGTGCAGCTATAGAACACATATCTCTTCATGGTCCTCAACTTTAAGGACAAGGTCTCATTTTCAACTGGCGATGTCTATACCTACATAGATCACACAACCAACTGTAATTACCAAATCGGAATCACAAGCAGATCATTTGTATACACAACCTTTTTCTTTTTGACTTCATAACCCATTAATAAAACCATGAGTACATTGTTTCCTGCAGCATAAGTGTGGCCTAAGCATGACAACTTTTCTTGCATGCAAACCATACCATCAGATGTGACATAAACAGAAAATAATCGCTCAATTTCGTGTTTGGGAACTGCAACAACCTGTCCTTAAAAACATTCATACATCGGATTTGTTGACAAAGGAACATCACTGGTTCTCATCAGTGTTTGAAGTTAAGTTTCTTTGCAGTCAAAGTATCATTTCTATTATCTGAGAAGGACACAATTTAAACAATCAACATATCTTTGATGAAAAGTGATGAAGAGATCTGACAGTTTATGCACCTATTTAAAAGCCAATTTCTAAAAGTCACATGTTCAAGGCATGTACAATGACCTAGATTTTAAGAGTACAGTGACCTAGATAACTAGGGATTTGCCTTAACCTGCCAGATGGGTGGGGGGGCTGGAAGTTTGGGTCGAGGAAAGTTTTTTTTTAGTCTGGGTCAGTATTTTTTCATAAATGCACCTTTTTGGGTGGTAAGTGGACCGGGCAAGTTTTCTGATGGTGAGTCAAGTTGTTTTTTTTTTTGCTCATATAGGCAAGTCACTTTTTTTTAGAAAAACTGACAGCTCCCCCATGTGATCCTATGGTACATCCCTAGTGGGCTGCCCAAGACCTGGGGCTGGCACAAGAGCTTGAGCTGCACTGCTCTAGACACTGCACATTTCCCCCAGGCATTTAGGCATTTCTAGATTTGTCTTTGCTTTGTCTAAATAATATAAAAATAAATTTCTACTGGCAAAATGTTTGATGTAGTATATATGGCTACCTTTGTTATTAATTGCTCTATACTTTTTTTTAGTTTCTTTTTTTCTGTTTGAATTATCCCCTAAACATGAATTTAAATCGGGACATATGTTTTGGTAGTAGTTGTAGACATTTATTCTCTTTGCTAATATTTTTAATTGTTATTGTGTTTCCTATCTGTTTTCTTCAGTTAATGTATAAAACCAATATGTAATTAATAATTCCCAACTTACACTTACATTTCATTAGTTATGGTACCCTCATGTATAGGCAATCATGTATGAAGTACAAAGAAAACTATTTCCAAGCTGCTATACATGACGTGGTGTGTCTGTGGCACAACTTTTACCATGACAGAATTTAATTATTTTGTTTGGCAGACCTAACTTAATTAGCATATATTATTAATTACTTGGAAATTTATTTCAAATAACTTTGTACAATGTACATTCATCTTGATTTTTGTGCTTTATTCTTTTATCATGGATGTTGAACTGACACGCAAACATTGGGAATCATATATTTCATGTGGTAAACCGTTAGTATGTGGGTGGTACAATTACTACACCTAATTAACATATTTAATTATCATTTTATTATTTGTGTAACACCAAATTAGTTGTCCTAAATTGATAACGTAATACACTTTGCGTGGATTATAGTTCCCTAATTTTATTGTTTTTATTCCGTTATTTACTCTGATTACATTGGATAAACCATGCGAATTCAATTACATTCAATGCACGTGATATGGGCACTGAAATAATTGATTGCCAGTAAAATTAAAACGCGCAATACCATCATTTATTATAGAGTGCAATTATACGTTTTATTTTATCGGCTATTCAGGAGACATTATTGGAACCAACGCAACACACCAATAATGCTTAAAAGTCAAATACAAAAATAACTTTACTGATTTTTTCAGAAGATAACAAGCCCTAGTCGTTCGCTGTAAAAATGGCCGTATGGGTCACATTAAGAGCTTGAAGTGGCTGATTTTTTATGAATTGTTCACTGAAACTAACATGATCACATGCCTAATTTTGTGATTTGAGAATATGTTCTTATTTAGCCAGGGAACTTTAGGGTTAGTGTAGTCAGCAAGGTAGAAATACAGAGAATACAGAGAATAAAAGAGTGCATTAAAAAAACAAAGTGATCCTGACTGTGTGTCTCAACGGTGACGCAAGTGATGTTTTCATGATCTGCATATTGTCGACCTTAATATGCTGAGAAATGAAGGAAGTTGGTGAAAGAAATGAGGTAGCCGTATGAAAGATTATCGCGGCTGATCCATTTTTCCCAATCAATTGAGTTTAAACAGTAAACCCCATTTGCAATAAATTGTTTTGCATCACATCTTTCTTTCAAAACGAGTGCAATAATAACAATAAAATCCTGTAAGTTTTCTCAATAGTGCTAAAAATAGGGACAAAATGAAAGAAAACGGATCAGAAACAAAACAAAACAGTAAAACTACAACTGTTTTGGTTATTTTTTAAAAAAGTTAAAACAGATTTTAAAACAGATTGGATTATAGTCTTGCATCGATGTATTTCACCGAATCAAACTTGATTCAGATGGAACTTCATTGATCAATGACAGTTTTAAATATGTTGATAACTGATAAGGGATTTTGGATAAGAGTTTTTTGTTTTGCATATATAAAACATATTGCACACAAATAACACTGTCTAAAGATACTTTGATATTGTTCTTACACAGTCCACAGTTCATTCAGTTTCAGTTTCCAAAAATTTATAAACGTTATGTATAAATGTGCTTTTGAGATGGGCAAAGAAATTATTATAATAATGTCGTTTTTTTTCATTTCTTCAATTAAGGCTTCCTTCAATATCGATTATAGATTTGAATTCGAAGAATTGTCTTCAAGTTATTCCAGCTTATGGACCAATGGTCTTTAACTATTGAAGCTAAAATTAAGAGAGTTATTGAAAAGGGATCTTGTTTTCAATATCTGGACTATTAGGTCGTTAATGCATTTTGAATGTTTTACACATGTTTGAAAATTAATATATCTGACACATTTAATAATAGACTTCATGCACTGATGTCATTAAATTCATTGAATCTGATTATCTGCAAATTTACTCTTGTGAAGCAAAGCTGATCAAGAAAGATTTGTCACCATTATTCAGACCAAATAATAGAACTTGAAACCCACCTTAAATTTGTAGTAAATCCATTGGAATGGTGTTAAACAATGGATCAGTCGCGAAAATCTTTCATATCTACCTCATTTCTTCACCAAATTCTTATTTTTTTAGCATAGAAAGTTAAAAGTATGAAGATCATGAAAACATTAAACTGCGCGCACACACAGTTGAGTAAACAGGGTGGGGTCAATTTTTTTCATGCACTGATTTTTTCTATTCACTCTATAAGCCCTGGCTCTCAATGTTTTAAAGATGTGCCTAAGTGGTAGGGCAAACATTCCCAAAATTCCCAAGATACCGTGTGCTAATTGAGAAATAAGTGGGTAAAAAATTTATACAGGGTAAAAAATTTAAAATGATTCAATTGAGCTAAATCATGGCTAATGTATTCTTCTAGTCCACTTAAGTTCAGGCTAAGGGCCAAACATTGTTCAAGGTCGTCGTGGGGTGATTGTGCTTTTCAAAAACCGTATGCGATTCTAATTAAGCTAATCCAAATTACTGTATATGTGGTACGGTCATATCAAAAATGATTATTCACACTACATATATCTATCTAATAGCCTGTTTCTCTCCACTGCTGAAAGGTCTCATCAATTCCACATGTAACTCTATGATTTCATCCATCCACCTCCTGCCTGGACTGCCTCTTCCTTTGCACACTATCATATCTCAAAAATAATGCCCTTATTGGTAATAGTTGAACGCAATTGGCGAAGTACAATTTTACAAGTTGACCCTAGTGCGAAGCACCGGGAAATTACATGCTATGGGTTTTTAATTTCCGGTTTTTTTTAATCTTGGAATAATTGACCCCTCAACTGAGATCACAGCAATACACAAACATGTTTTGCACTGTGCATTGTTCACGTACAGAAACAAAAATGATGAGTATGCCATAGGCGCTAGGAAGTGGGGGGGGGGGGGGGATGCGCACCCCATAATTTGGTAGAGGGCTCAAATACCATGAGCCCCCCCCAATAAGCTTAACACTTTTACCAAAAAACAACTTCAAATTCCAAACCTTCTCCTCACCCCCTCCCCCCTCGTGCAGCGCCAGATTAGTTTCTGGGGGAAACACAGGGAGGGTTGGGGTGTTTGTTTTGGGGAGGGGCAGAACTTCGAAGATTTTAACACATTTGGTGATTTTTGGCGCCCAATTACTGATTTTGCCAACAACCCGTCATTTTTTTCTGGCCGGGGTAGGGTGTGGCAAAACTGGGGGGGGGGGGGTCAAGAATGTTTTTGGGGAAATTGCTGCTCCCCCTCCTTACGCTGCGCCCGCCACTGCCTCCCCACCATCCCCCCACTCGCCGCCTCTGCATGCCCCCCCATCCCTGAAAATCTTCCTAAGCCAATGTATGCCTAACTTTTGATTGGACAAAACGGTTTAAATGGGCTAATTGCATAAAAATGCCCCCCGCCCCCCCCACAGAGGACGCCGGAATTCTGAGACTCTTTGTCACTTTTGAAATCTGGATTCCAGAATTTAATGTCTATACTAGGTGGGAATTCCAGCCATTTTAGGTAATAGAGGATTCACTGAATTCCGTGTTTTTACTATTATCAGAGGTAAATTCCAGCAAAAAATCAATATTTTCAACACCCTCTATCCCCCTACCCATAAATCATAAGAATTCCATGTTTTTTTTACATGGTAGTTTTAAGGAATTCCCTGGAATTTTACACAAGGTATGTCTACAAAGTCCTGGTAATTTACGGAAGGTAGCGTCTGGAATTCCAGATAATTCATGGAAGAATAGCCAGAATTCAGGTTATTTTGTAGGGGGGGGGGGGGAATTTTTTCTGGAATAGCCCAATGTTAGAGATGGTCATAGCACCTTATTTGCACCAGAATAGTGAATTTATAGATTTGCACAACGGGTTAAAGTCACAGACGGATCATTGGATTTTTGGCCAGTGGTTTCGCCCCTATATTTCCCTATTTTGGGATAATTACGCTGTACCACGACCTTAATGATCCTATATTGTCGCAAAAAGTTGGTACCATCACTTGCCACTTAAACAAATAAAATACTTCTTACCGTTGTTTCATTGTTCTGCTGAGGATAAGCTTGTAATATATTGTCCCTAGATATGTAAACGTTGTATTTTGCTGATTTTGGTGATTATTTTAGACAACTTACAAAAGGCACTCCAAAGTAAGGAATAAAAAGAGAATGAGGAAATGAAATCGCTTTTTACTTTGCAGATATTTTTTGTTACAACTTGAATTACCTTTGAAATTAGCGTGTCTTATAAACTTACAAACTAAAAGCTTTTTCGTTTCCATTCAATTTTAACTCAACTTCCTTAAGGTAATCTAAAACATTGTTCTTACTTCATCTATGTATACCAACTCTAACATTTTTGGCAATTTTATGTGCAATGCTCTACATTCATAGTATGAGTGTTGCGTATTCTGATATACGACGTGCTTTAATGACACACATACGGGTACCGTATCTCTTTGGCGAGTGCTTTAGGAATCAGAGATTCCGACTTTGAACGTGGTTTTCGAAAGCCTTTGGGGGGTTTTTTTGGGCTGTTCTGGAAGTTTGGCTCGATACCAATCCCCTCTTATTATGATATAAGCTTATGTAGCTCATAAAACAAGAACTACATTCTGAGAAGTTCAAGGTCCTTCATGTTATACAATGCAAAAATATAGTTCTTATTTCCTGTTTCTCACCCGCCCGGCCCTTCCCCTGGCTTGTGAAAAAAAAACTGTACGGGACAGCCACACCAGGCGATACGAAATAGCGAATACGGCCAAACCAAAAGACGCGAACTATAGTGAATATTTTTATAATGGAAAGCGGTTTGATAGGCAAAGTAATATCAACACAGAGTAATTTAAACAGAGGTTTCTAGCTTATAGTAGTAACCAGTGTATATCTACACTTTAGTATGATTTTATTAATAATGTATTAAATACGAAACCACGCCTCAAAGAGGAGAAGGAAAAACAAATTTTTTACTATAAGTACTCTGTTGTATCTTTATGTTTGTGTTGATGTGTTTGTGTAAATGAACAATAATAAGTCAATTTTTTAATGTTTTACAACGAACACCTGCCGGTGTGCAGGAGATATAGTCCTCCGGGCTCACGTCCGGGAACAATGGTGAAAAATTGGGCACTCGATTCAGTTGGCTCTTTCGCACATTGGTTTTAAGCTTTATTCCGTTGTCCGTCTATGGAGCCCGGACTATGATACCTGCCGGACTATGAATTACTTTCACACCGTTTTATTTTTTGCTATTCGTCATTTTGTCCTCGCTTTCGTAATGTGGGAAACTTGTTTTGTCCCGCGCTTTGAATGTGGGCACCCACCGGTGGCGCCCCCCCACACACAAACATAGGGCACACAGCGGTCTCTCTCTAACTCTCTCTAACTCACACTCACACACCTCTCTCTAACTCACACACACACACCTTACTATGGGTAGAAATCACTTTGTATGTAAAAATTTATTCTCTCTTTATTCGCCTATTTTATAGGAACGGTGGACCGGAAGGTTGCTATTTATTTCTCACTTGAAAGGGTCGCAATTTTGGTTGGGGTTTTTCAATGTATTTTTAATAAAATGAAATCATTGCTTTTATTTACAGTATCTAGTCACCATGGTGTACTACTCATGAGCCTTAGACACACGGTGATGCAGAAGTACTTTAATCTGCCTGAACCAGAAGAATCACAGGCAAGTACATCTGCTTGATGGAACTGGTGCAGGACTTCGTTGTAAGACAAAGACAATGCTCAAACCAGTAACTTCAATTCGAGGTAAGGTAGGACTCACTACCAGCACACACTTAGAAAACTGGTGTAGGACATTTCGCCGCTTGAGCGGTTGCTCATTAAATGACGTTGCGGGACGTCAGAATATTTTGAGAAACAGCGGTTTTAAATCATTGAAATTTGTATTTACATGTGTAAAGCTGCATAAATTTCCCCACCAATTTTCTCTCTTTGGCCGTTGATCGGTACAGTTGCAAGCAAGTAATACTTCGAACTTATTTCCTTCTATCATCTTTTCAAACCCCATTTCATCATAAGCCAACATTGTATGGCAATCCGAAGGTTAACCTTAACTTGATAACCATATTTGACTTGCATGTTTCTAATAAACTTGTGTGGGTTTTCCATGATAGATTCAAACCTTTTGACTGTTACTGCCATGCCACCCGGTTGCAGAAGCATCCGATAGGGAGGCAAACACGGCACGCTATAGATTGATGTGACAATTTGGTTTAGGTTTATGGTGCCCACTGTTGGGTAAGAGAGAAAACTGGCAGGGAAAAGCACCTATACTTTGATCCATGGGAGAAATTCTGTTTTTTTGCTGTAACTTTTGTTTCGAATTAAATAATACTACATTTTATCAGGAATAATAAGCTAATGCTACCGCTGCATTTTGTGACCAATTTAGATCAGGAAAGATTCTGCAAGTAATTTTAAACAGATTTTATGTGGTCTGTCACAGAAACTAATGTAATCATTTTGCCTGCCATAGAAAAACAAAAGAGGGCTTCCTGAATGTCAACAAGTGACGTCATAGGTCACATAATCTATATAGTGATCAATAGTTATGTTTGTAGCCTGAGTCCCCGGCCCTCATTCATAACTAAACAAAACATTGCGGATAAGTCAGAAGTTTTCAGTGAAAGAAATATCACTTAGCGTCAACGGCCGAAAGTTTCATAGTGGCACAACAGACAAACCGACATCACTGCGGCCCCTCGCGTCCACCTCAGTAATAATAATTATAATAATAACAACAAACACACACTTATAATAAGTTCATGGAAGAAAGAAATGTTGCCATTTTGTTTACATGTCGGATAGTGAGAAACAGAAGACCGTATAATTATAACAGTTCTTATAACTAAAACAATACTCAGTTAAGCCACCTAAACAGCCATGAAAGTGGCTCCATGTGGTTAAAGTGCTGTTGGTTTTATAAGAAACAGAAAGTTGAATTATGAGTTAAGGCGTTATGGTTTTAAGAATCGCTGGTTATTATTTTTCAAAAATCTCAACAAAATGACCAAAAGGTGAAGATATTGCCCTTCGTGTGTCAACCCTTGCAGAAAATTCGAAAACATTTTCAATATGGTAGTTAAGCATAGGCCTACTTGATCGTTCTAAATCTTCTAGGCCCGTATTCCAGACAGGGATTTAGCGCGATTTAAGCTAAGCGGCCGTGTATCTGTGAGATTAAGGTATATATTAAGTAAAAAGGAAATTTTAAATCCGCCAAGATGAATCTAAATTTAAACAAGGAATGGGGCTAGTTATTTAAGAAATGTTTTAGAGTATGTTTTGTCAAGGATGTACGGATATAAACATGTTTTGATCGCATTAAGGAACCTAAGCATTAAGCTCTCGAAGTTTTGTATTTAAATGCTAAACGTTTAAGACCATTAAACACACGTTGCGTCCAGAATTTCTAAACAGTTTACAGTGTAGGGCCAGTGATGCACCCAAGTTAGCGTCTTTAAAAAACCAAAGCTGTTACTTGTGTTGAAGCTTGTTGAAGTTAAGCCAAATGGTAAGCGTGTTTTGCTTAAACGCAATTTTAAGCTAATCGCGTTTATATTGGCTTCAGAGTTGGAGATGATCATGCAGAGTTGCTTCGGATTATTTAGACAAATTTCAATTAGAAAAAACTTAGCACATTTGTCACACGAAAAACATTATTTTTTTTGGGGGGGGGGGGGGGGATTTGCTATCCTTACCCAAAGACCCCATTTTTTTCAACAATCTTCGGTTCACTAGCCCTTGTTAGAAGCGCCAGCTCTAAAACCCGCACATTCATGGGCCCCTGCCATATGTGGAATGAACGGAGCAATAAGGTATGGAGAGTCTTCATCTGCCAGAGTTCAAGCGGTCAGTAAGTATTTGATACAGATTAAAGATGAGGTCATGGTTCTAGCATAACCTAGGACGATGACGAAACTCCACGGGGACAGGCCTTAGATCATGCATACAAGCCTTCATGCTTCTTTACTCAATGTATAAAACAGCAGGGTCGGCATTTGTAATGTTCCTGGGCCAGGCTTAAAATTAAGGCCCCCCATGGATTTTAAGCAGCTCGATGTGTACAAACTTTGACAATTCACCCCGACCGAACGTGGATTAAACTGACTTTTGCCAAATGGGGGAGGGGGGGAGGGGCCGAAGGGGTCCTGTGCCAGGCTTTTCTTGAGGGGGGAATTTGGACCTTCTATATAGAACTGTACAAGAGGTCAGTTCATTTGGGGGGCTGGCGGGGGAGCATGGTATAAGCAGGGGGTGATCCCCCTCGCTGGTTACGCCACTGTGGACAAACCTCCATAATGTAATAGTCGAAGAGTATTTTGATTTAGATCTCTAACGTCCTTAAGGAAATCTGCCAATTCACCAGCAAAAAGTGATGTAGCGGTATTTTTGTTTCAGTCTAGGAGAAATTTCCTTCCCACAACCGAGGCAGGGTCCTCTCCGTGTTTTTTGTCCAGTTGGGTTTTGAAGGATTAAGGGACGTTAGGGATAATATCGTAGAATGATTAATTGATGTAACAACATGTGGAAAAATCCGGAAAAAATCCACTCTAGATGGTTGTACGTACATCCTTGTATTATCATAGCATTATTGTCTTTTTAAGCATAAATGTATAAGAAAATCAACTACAAAGGAATGTTTCTTATCACTTGTCTTATGTATTATGGAACTCATTTTCACAGGTATACATTGTGCATACATTGTCTTTTTTGAAGTATTCGGAAGGAATTTCGTTTAAGCGGTATATAAAACATCTTGCAGTTACTGTCCATTTTTCCCTATTCACTGTGCACATAGTGCATTCAATAGGCCCTAATGACCTGTCTTCGTACTCTGGTGCTTACGCATAGAACACGAGAAAACTCACTACCGTTGCGAGAAAAGTGTCAAAGTATTTTCCTTAGTAAAGCTCTAATTGTAGGATATATTATCATCATAACATATGTGATTTTATAGGAAGAACATTCAGAAAAATCCGAAAATGGGTAATTTTAAATAGTGGTATTTTGGAGGGCATAATGTTAACTCTATGGCAAAAATTACCAGTGATTACTGGGCAAATTCAAGAGGGCACCATGGACAACGGTTAGATATCTCTTCGTAGAGTGAACACAAGATAATCTTATTTTCCATAAGGTGGTGTAATTTGGTGACATAGCGTGCTTGATGGATTGAAAAAGAATCCGAAACGACCATTTTCTTAAAAGGCTTACAACATGTGTAAAAACAGGCCTATACCCATGGTACATGCCACGTGTGTGGGGTAATAGCTTATCCATAGATTGTATTGGTCAGTGATTGGATGATTGCCAGTGAAGTGTTTCGGAATCATTTACATACGATCAAACTTATGAATGCATTCATGTCCAACTCACACTGATTGGTTGGGTGGGCAAAAGGTCGACGGGCCCCCGTTTACAGTGGACACTAACTGCCACTATGACAGCGATATGAATAGGTTATAGCTTTGAATAACCTTTCAGTTTCAGAGTGCATCCAACGTTTATGCCAAGTTGTTCATTTCGAATTGCTGCAAAGAAAGCTATATGAAGAGTCCTACCATCAGTTGCCAAAATAATGTTTCCTGCACTTTTGTTGTTTGATAATTGATCGTTTTTATCGACTGGTTATAGCACCTAGTATCCGATTTTAAAATGAAAAACGGGTGGAGTGATGCTTTTTACTAGTACACCTCTAGATTTTTAACTTCCTTTCGCCGAATGTTCATTAGATAATTTATTTTTAATTCGACTGCCAATATTCTAGTTTTTGCAATTTCCACTTTGGAATTATGATGGTTCCAGTACCTAACCAGCGAAGGATCTAATAGTGACAGTATTTTAATCACGCGCATGTTCAGAGATCCTTTCGTAGGGGGAAAAAATAAATTGGTTTTGTGCGACGTTTACAAATATGACCAGAGCCTGCAGGTGAGTAAGCCGCGATCTATCATTTAAAAAACGAAAACTGAAAACTATACACTCTAAAAATAAAAAAAATCGTCTTAGAACATTAGTCTTCTATTCAGAACCCATTCAGGTAAAACGTCGATAAAAAAACCAAAAAGTATATAAGCTGTAATAAAGAAACACAGGTGGTTTTGAAGAACCTTTTCGGTTTTACAGAAACTATTACAAAATAATAAAAAACCTTTGTATTAATTACATATATATAAAAAGTGTTAAAAAAAAAAAACGTTTTTAAAACTTATTTGAGGAGAATCTAGTGTATTATGAGTGGGTTCTTTAAAGCTCCTCACAGGGTTCTTCCTCGTTCTGTAAAACCTGAAATTAAGACTAAAAGGGTGATGCATGCGTATATTTATGGGCGAATAATGTGTCCGAGTCGCGGACAACTACAATAATGGGCGAAGATGAAGCCAAGCCAAGCCCATTATTTTAAGTTTTTCGACGAGGATTTACATTGTGAGCCAATAAAATAATACTGCAACCCTTTATTTCTATTCTGATACCGAAAACAGTGTAATTTAATAAGAAAAACATTGGCGAGCCATTATTGCGAATAATGGGCAGTGAACTGACAATCAAAATGTGCATTATAAGGGGCAGCAGAAGGCAATAGAATGATCTTAAAGAACCACAAGTATTTGGTGGGGGTTTGGTATGCTCAAAGAACCCTTTTACTATCATATGATTGATTCTACATCCTTAAGGAGAAACCGTACAGCGAAATAATAATATTACACATTACTATATAACATATTATTTTTTTTTTTTTTTTTTTTTAAAAAAAAACGGAATTAATTAACCATAACGATGAATTAAACAACCAAGGTCTGACCATGCGCTTTTAAAATTCGCGCTTTGTATACACGTGTTATGCGATACCGTCGGCACGTGTGCGTCATACATGCCATCAGAAAGCAACATTATAAAAGCGCTACATGGGAAGGTGTATGACGCTACGGTGCCGTCCGTTTTTATCCCATAACCGTATACATATCCATATTACATACGCGCGAATTCAATACCGATTTTTAGAGCATATATTGTTATAAGTTATTCTTAGTACGGTTCTCTTTAACTGCATTTAAATGAATTTTTAATAATATTATTGAACTAGTAGTGGACATATCTGCCTTGGGTTAGGGGGAAATTGCCCATGATCTAACAAGAAAAATAACGCAAATCCTCTTTTGCGGGTGATCATAAGATTTCCTCTCGAGGCGTTTAGGCATATAGAGGAAAAATAGGTTCTCACTCAAAATCTGTATTTTTGAGTGCCCTGTGCTTTGTGCTTTTAAATTGTTAGCTGTTACAAACAGAGAAAATAATGCACATGTTATTACAGAAACGGAACTTTAAGGCTAAGAAGTGCCGAACTATGACAGACCGGTGATGAGAAAAAGCCATGGTTTGGTTTTGAACAGGAATACACATTGCTTGCACAGGATTTCAGCCCCTTGGCTGGGCTAAGATGGATATCCAGGCCCACAAGGTATACGACTTCAACAATTGTAATTATAATATGAAATGTTGCTGTTGTATCGACATCTCGATGGCGATGATTCAATATCCTATACTGGCTGTTCAATTTAAAATTGGATGTTTTTTTATAATTATTTCAAAAATACGCGCTTCGAAATAAATCACGAAAAGAAAGTTGTTGGGTATCTTTGGACCTAGACATTTTTACATTGGACAAAAGGAATGGCACATTTTAAACTTCAAATCTATTGACATCTTGGTACTTTCACCTCGTTTTTAAAAATGAGCAGTAACAGGTTTGGTCTCATTAGTAATTAGTTTTGTGGAAGGTTCAATTGACTCCACTTAGTAGGTATAAGGTTGGCGGCGGAGGATAATGATCCCACAATAATATGGCCGCAAATGGTATAATGCAATTTGTACCACAGGATCGAATCCGAACATGTGTATTATATTTGCACTGAAGTTTTTGCAATACAAACGAGATGATATCACAAGTGTCACACGGCATTAACTTGAATGGGCGGGCTTACAGGAGAGCTGTATGATGTCTTAGGTTAGTTTTGCGTTGAATATTTCCAAGGTTGCTAGAAATTGTCAAAGGCAAAACAACCTTCGAAATATTTTTCTCTCAATAAAAACAAGGTTGATGAATGAAAAGTTTAACAAGTGGTGTGGTTTTAAATCCGGTTTTCCATGTACCTTTTGAAAGTTTATCATGACTGATTTAAATCGAGTAATGATATCAAGTACCAATAAACTATCTTGACTCTGATTTAATCGTTTCTGCAATTTATAATTATGACTTTAATCAATGTTTTACAATGGAATGGAGCTTCCATCTGTGTGAGCATAATACTTATGGAAACTTGTATCAATCAGGGGTCCTTGGATGCTAATTTGCTTTTAAAGTACAAAAACGGCAAGAAGATTAAAACAAACTAGGCAGAAAGAAATAAAAAAAAAATACAAACAAAGTTCTCAAAAAAATTTAATTAAAGGGGGATGGCCCGAATTTAAGATGTTGAAGTTTTAATATGATAGATAGGCCTTCACACCAAAAAATCCATCTGTAAGGTTTCGCGTCGATTATTTCAATCCGTTGTGAGATGATGAGAGCTAAAAAACGTGATTTTGTAAAGCCCTTGTACGTGTAAAAACTATATTGGTCGACCAAAATGGGGTACGTTTTCGCTCATAACATTCTAACCAAAGATTCAAAGGATAAATGAGAAAAATAGTAGTTTTCTTTGATACCAAAATAGGGACCACTTCCGGTAAATATGGGGGTTCTGGGGACGGGCTATTAGCGATCGGACCATGGCGTCTATTTCATTCACAGGGGTCTCTCACGCATTTCTCACAAGGATCTACCGCTTTTCCTACAGTAGGGGCTATCTTCTGATTGGCGCATTAAATTAATACTAACATGATCTAACCTCTGAGTAACCAATAAAGCAGAGACCTTTATTATCTGATATGCACCATTAAGCTGTTCATACCACATTTCTATTGGATTAATTACATAATCATATACATTCAGAATAAATAACCGTGTTGTGCCCTGGGGGCTTACATGAAGTTATTAAAAAAACAAAAAGGTTTTCATTGGACGTATCCAAAGGTCCCGGATAACTGTGCAGTAGGTGCTAACAAAGGATTCGGTCGAGACATAGCTGGGAAGCTCACTACATAGCCTGCCTTTATGCGGGTATTGAAATAGTGGTATCAATTCCGAGAGCATGCTGCCAATGGGAGTACCCGATTGACCTTCAAAGGAGTGGAGGCTGCCGACCAAACTCTGGGTATCCCGCTTAAGCTGATAGCGTGGCTGAGGAGTTTGGTGTTGGAATCTACGATCCAAACCAGTTTTAGTTGAGAATTGGCGCGGATGAGGCTGCATTGTACTGCAGACACTATGAAAGAGAGGCGAAGGAGGGACTCAACATGAGTGTCAGCTTACGGTTTATACGGCTTTACATTAGCGTTTTAATTAAAACACTTCTTAAACAAGCCCGACCAGAGTTTTAAATGTATATAAGTTTGGACTCCGGGCCTTTCTGCTTAATTTACCAATATCAAATGGGTTACTTGCGATCGCCACTAAATATTCTTCTAGGTTGGAGTGGGTATCAGGCCAGGTGGCGAGTAACCCTCGGAAATAAAAACCCATCATATCCTTCGGTACGGCGTACCTCAGGGGTTAGTTAATTGCGGCGTCCATCAGTTTTCAGTCTATATTTCTGAACGTCACAGATGACACGCAGCTTTATATGTGTTTATCC
>JAMKCH010006568.1:0-80874 GCA_023653785.1 Ophioderma brevispina | reverse complement strand
TTAATCGGCAAGAGTTGCCAAGTGTGACGTCGTATTGCATAGGGTCTGTAGACCGTATTCAACAGCCAGCCATGTTGGTGGACAAGATAGACGCATTCCAGTACTACAATACATTCACCTGTCAATGATCCCTGCGCAATCGCTAAACATGGATCGATTGACAGCTTAATGTATTGTAGTCCTGGAATGTATGCATCTTGTCCACGAACATGTCTGGTGGCTGACGTCATATTGAATACGGTCTATAGCCTCAAAGAGGAAGCATCAAAAACCTCCGACCGTGATTGCGGCCGACCGATTGATCCAGATAGAATGCGGTATTTATATTTGGAAATTAACAATTGACTTATTTTGGATGTAGCTTGTACCTGACACATGTCATTTGTTACTTTGTTAAAACATTTCAAACAAGCAACATATTTTTTCAATGAATTTGGCAAGATTTTTAGAAGATTCAGGACAACTACAACAGGGAACACACCCAACATGACGCGAATACCTAAGTGCAAATCACCTTTCCTAATCATCTGACCTTACCAAGCGTCTCAGCTAACCCACTGACCCTCCAGTTCGGTTACTGGTGGTCAACCAGGAAATCATCTACGACATGAACTGTTTTTAAAGCGAGTCTTTTGATCCACAACCTGACAGACCAATAAAAAAACAGTACACCTTTTCAAAATGACTTAATCAAACTTAATCCTGGAGTCTATCCTGTGCGTTAACACCAGATTGGCCCAAGAAATCCCTCATTTCCCCTAGCAAAAATAAAATCTTCGCAGCTTTGCCTCATGTATTGTACCAAACAAAACAACACTTTTTGATCGATAAGTTTCAATCTCTGGAAAATTTTCAATTTTCAATTCAATCCTAAGTGAGGGTATTCGTGAAACTCTGAGTAACGGTTGCCTTTCCAGAGGTCTATACTTTGAAATAGTCAGAAAGTGCTCAACCACTACAAGTAGTGGGGGCATAATAAATAACAGTGTATTTTCAGGTGACTATCTTTGGAATTAAAAAGTGCTCAATCCCATTACAGGAGAGCGTAATGAAAAATTTCAAAGTATAGTACACCTTTTCTCTAATGTCATCGATAAGTTTCCCTGGCTCGTGATTCTTGTCACCAATGACACTTCGAGATATGAATGTAATGCAAAGGTTAATATAATTTTGGTTCACCGGGTTTCTAGACTATCGATGTGTAAAAATATCGCATAATATGTGACACCTTTAAAAATATTTCACTCAGTCTCTGAATTTTACTTATTCAATCCGCATTCCAATGACTTGCTTTTGTGAAGCACCAGCCTCAAGATACCATTCACTAGCACTTCTCTCTCGCTCTTGCTATACACGGCCCGCAAACACTAATACCCTCGATTTCTCTTCTGTATACCCGTTTCTCTCTCTCTATGCCGCATTTTGTGTCTGTCTCTCTTTCTGTCTGTCTACCTGTCCGTCCGTCTGTCGCTCTCCCTCTTTAACATCTACTTCTATCCACCCTGTTACATAACGTAGCCTTGTTCAAAATCCAGAAAATCACCAAGATGCTCTAAAAAAACAACAAAACAGGAATATCATATTCTAAAAAAAAAATTCGATCATTTTTTTTCTTTGAGATTCCCAACTCGTGCAAGCATATTCGGACAAACTAAAGGTGAATGTCACACGGCTTAAGTGCAATAACCGAAATCTATCTCCAGTGTGTATCATCACTTTGGGTTTACCTCTACTCCTAAAGCTTCCGTTATTTTAAAGTGCCGAAAGAGTTCAATTTTGATACATCTATCCTCATGATGTTTGACCTAGTTTAGCACCTCTTGATATTTTAAACAAATACAGTAAAGTCTACTTTCTAAGAGTTATATACGATTTTTAAGGAATGTCTACAGAAGTGTAATATTCTTCAATAGAATGAATTTTGTTATGTGAGCTATTTAAGCGAAGTTTGTATATTCGCTATAGTAATGTCAACGGATATATCTCTTTTGCAAAGCAATATGTATCGAGACAACCTGGCTTAAACCTGATTTAACACTTCTGGCGGTGGCAATTGACTTAATTTCCCAAGTCATTATTGTTTTTATAGCTACGCCAAATTAAGCACATTCGTGCCCTGTGTGCAATAAGCTGAACCTCTGCAGCAAGGAGCTGATTCCACCGAATTCCGAGGTACCGTTAATTAATGATGTCAATTAAAGTCAATGGTTCAGTTTTCTTGTAACATTGATGTGCGAAGACCACTGAATTGTGTGAATAAGTGAGATTGATGGGGTTGGTAACGGTCATGTCAATGCATTGTCCGACACATCACGCAGGCTCCATGATTAAGTGTGATCTACATGAAGCATCGAAACGGGATATGTAATCATCTGAACCTATGGACTTATAAGAGGAAAGCTTCACGCAAAGAGCTCAGACATTGATAGGTGCCATGACACCTATGAAACCAGTTCGGCTGTCCCGTAAATTGTCACTAAACTGATTTCGATTTCAACTTACTGAGCCAAGTGACAAGCGATTAAATTCAAAACTTCTAATATACTGTGATAAAGAGTAATATCTCAGTGTATATTCAAAGATCGCTGTAATAAAAGACCCACATGTAATGAATTTCAAAGCAGTGTGAACATTTTCGTACAAAGGCGGCAATTTTGCCATGACGTTTCTGTCAACTTCAGGCCAAAAAGAGTAAAAACTAATAAAAAATATGTAGGACCTATTTTGCAACAAAATCTTTGATCAATTCGACGGCTTTCGGGAGTTGACCCACAACTTACATTTACATATCAAGCTCAATATTACCCAACAAAAATGCAATCCATGACGATATCAATATACACCTTGTCTAAAAAAGTGGTACAATCAGAAACAAAATGGTTAAAGATGAAATTTCAAAATAGGTTATTCTTACTTGGCATAATATTAAAGAACAAAGACCAGGCTTTCCACTGGTGTTTGTTTCATCTTACTTGCTTTTATCAATCCGGAGATATAATCAATTTAGTGCGATACACCAAAATCGATTTTTGTGCCACTTTATTCATGGGCAGAGTTATTTCGTGCAATGACATGCTGTCTTGAAGCTCACAAAAGATTGCAACTTGACAAAAGAAACAAAACACGGATTAAAGTAAACAAATGAAGTCTAGTTTTATCGACACAAGTTTTAATAGTAGACATAATCAGTTCAATGATAAATATCTTCTTTTCATAAATAATAAACAATACAAATATTTCACGTCAATGAAATGGAGCTTTGAATTTATTACAAAATTGATATCTATTAAAATCATACCAGAAGGAATGTAATTGCAACCAAAATAATCCAAAGAAATGGTTTAAAAATATTGCATTTGTGCATTTACTAATTATTGAATTCAATAAAAATTTGAATTGGTACTGAATTTGCGTTTCATGATACTTCAAAACCATAAAAACTCTCTCCTCCAGGTTGTTGTACGCTCATGTTTCTCTTCTAACAAGCAACAGTATGTCGAATGTTATTCACTTATCTTAATTAAAGCCAGAACTTTTAGACAGGCTGTATTGTCATCGCTTAATTTTAGTGTGTCATCCTATATCACCCAAGCTACAACAAAACTTCACATCTTGTGAACTTGAACGCTGTTGAGATAAAAATTGGCTCCATAGGATTTCTGGTTGCAACATACCCACACCACAAACGGGTCATTTTTGTTAGTACACCAATATGTAGAGGTCATTGAACTATTTGGTGCTGAGCAAACTTGTATGTGCTATTTATTTCCACAGGCAGCTTTAGACTGATTGACAACTGTAAAAATTGTGTAATCCAATATAACAGAAAAGGGGATATCCATCAAAGTCTCGAGATCCGGAATGGAAAGTATGATAGAAATCATGTTCCATAAATGTAAAGTGTCAGAATATTAGAAGGTATGGTTAAGGGGAAACCGGCTGTACTGAAGCCCAGGTTGGGTCATAATCAGGTTAGTTGTACTTTGTGCTGCTGATATATTATTATGAAATAATAAATATTTCAGTTTAGACATTAGGACGCCAGAGATAACCACGAAATTAGTTGATCGTGAACGGTAAAACGTGACATGTATCAAAGCACGCATTAAAAATCTACTTTAATCACATTAATCCAGTGAAAGCATTTTTTGTATATAAACAATTTCCCTATTTATATATTATAGACGCATACTGCTAAAATAAAAAAAATGCAATTGGACAATAGGGTATTTTTTTTCAAATTAATCCATTTATCGTACAAATTTATCCAAGGTATCAAGTTCCAAAGTGCAAGTCACAACCAACTCAGACGTTTTAATCAATCATATACAAAATAGTAGGGAATGCGAATAATCCATTGCGAAAATTGTTGGCATTTTTTCGAAGGTTGAACTGCACTAAAATGCTGACAACGTTCATCTTCGATTCACATTATCACGAAGTTAGAAATGAATTAACATAGAGTACCACGCTACTTCGTCGCCTTATTAACTGACAATCAATTTATTAGGCTGATATACGTTCTCGTTGGGTTGCGGCCATCGCTCTCTAGCGATCAAGGTTATTGTGGGTTACAATTCATTTGCAAATACTACAATGTCTATATATATTTAGCATTCGAGTGCTAAAAAGCACACATACAAGATCAGTAGCGTCTGTGAAACAATGTGGTTTCAAACCCGTGGTTTCTTGAATTGGGTTGTTGTGGATGTGAAAACTGACCCCCAAAATACAGCAAATATGCCGAAAATGAGACGCAAAAAATACAGATCTAGATTTTTTAAAAATCTGTTCAAAATTATGCTAAATCGGTTAACCTAAAAAATATCGGCAAACGTTGCTACGAAAATAAAAGTAACGATTTTGCTCAATGGAGCAAAAAATCAGTACTCGGCTCGTTTTAAATAATAACAACATTGCAGTTTCACTAGAAATTGATCTATTCTTACTTTACAAGAGTTCACAGACCTCTATTTACGTATGACCTCAAAATTGACCTTGTACAACAACTCCTCTGGGATGCGGATACAATAAGGCGAGAAGTTATGCCTTTAGAACTGCAATAGGCTCCCGGCTGGATAAAATCGCTTTGAGAATACGCGCCTGATTATAAAATATATGGTTTGAAGCTCTGAATCGAGTTGTATCTATTCTTATATTCAGGGGGTAAGAGCCACAAACTCCTATCTTCAAACGCTCAATCGCATGATGCTGTGCATAAGCAAATCACGTTGTAAAGATACGATTCCACCCATGCACAACATCACACACGAGAGCTATTGCAGGTAAGCTTTTGGGGCTCTCGCCCCTCGTATTATTGGTGATGAGCTTACTCTATGTTCAGTATTATCTTTTGGGCCATGCTTAAGTTCGCGCCACTTTCCTGATAATTTCAATCTCTAAAAACAGCTTGAGATCGTTTGGAACAGGATTGTGTGCTTCTCGAGGGGAAATATGACAAATACCTTTGAAGAAACATACCCTCGGTGATTCATTAAAATTGTTATCGCTGAAATGTGTTTTACAGCAAAGTACGATGCCCTTCGTTCTGCACATATTGTAAAACTCTTGAAACATGGCTAAACTATAAAGTTAGTGGATAGAAAGTCTTATAACCTATTATGATTCTTAAAGCAACTCGCCCACTGCGCCAACCTATTTGTGCACAAGATAGTGTCACCTTTTGACATTTGGCATCACTCCTTATTGTTCCAGTCAACTAACAAAAAGATGAAAATCTGTCGCTGCACTTTTTTATATTAAAAGCAAAAATTCCCTTCGGGAGACTAGAGTATCTCACCACATGCGAAGTAAAATGCCTTTTATAAGGAATAATCATCACCAAAGCGTCGACACCGTTATCCTCGCCTTATCATAATTATAATTTCATATTCACTTTCACAACTATAGATTATCTTCTAATTACTTTACTAGCCCACAAAAAGACACCGCCTAACATTAAAGTAACAGTTTCGACTACAGTTTGCAAACAGTACTGATACTCCATCTGAATAGGGATTAGGTAAATTTTAATTCAAAATCTATGGTTTTAACGCATGGACAAACTCATAAACAACGAGTGGCTATAAAAGCAATCGGGTCACTATTTGACCAGTGCATAGCAACATTGGAAGTAGGCTACTTGGTGTCAGTTGTGCTAACTCCCATAATTGTCTTAAGTCGCACATTTACCAAATCGATATGTAATAACATGAAAAATAAAAATATATGAGTACTTAAAAACTTTAAATTTTCGGCGTCCTTGAAAATAAAATGTGTTGTGGACATGATATATATTTTCCTAGTGTTACACTGTCTTCCATTTTGTGATAAAAATATCATTTATTTCTGTATGTAACTACAGAAAAGATTCCTGGCAGGGAAAATATATACTTTGTTTATTATGCAAAGGAAAATGGAATTCCCTATAGTTCTATGATGAGGTGCATGATGCAATGTGTTTACAAGTTTGGAACTCATTCTAGAAAATCCAAGTACTATAAATAACCTGGAGTTTTCCAGCTATGTTGCAAAACAAAGATTTCATCATATTATAGATGATTCCCAATGATATCGTCATTGTGTGATACAATTGGCTAATGTAAAATGATGTATTTATAGCTATTTTTAGATTGGGAAAACTAGCTGGAAAACATAGTGATCAGATACTAGAGAACTTGGCCATAGTTAAATTGCTGCCAGAAGTTATTTTGATCTCCAGTAATGGTAGATCAGTGCCGTATACCAGGTTCAACTGATATTTTAGAGAGCATGAAAGCTAGTTTGTCTGCTGTCGTCTTTTAAGCCAAAAGAGCTTCAGGTTTTGGAATCAAAAAGGATTCCAGTTTTTGGTCCTAGGAATGGACATTTGCGACAGATGGACTTTGTGGTAACAATTGGATTATTGTACTGCGCATGCGGAATATTGGTATCGTCGAGGGGCATATAGAACCCCGTCGTCTTGAACTGCTGGACAAAAGTTCTCTTCAGGACTGCTCCGAAAAAGGAACTTAAGTTGAAGAGGATTCCCATGGATATTATATTGTGGAATATTGACGCTGCATGCTGTCATTTTGAAGTCTTCACTGTGAGGACATATCATCGTTGAACTGCGACGCTTCTTTTAATTCTGGATATTAGTCGCACGTCAGAGTAGCTCGTAGAGTGGACATAGTACCATCAGTAATCATCAGGACATTATTGAATGCATTAATTATAATTACCATTGTACACTGAGAAAAATTGGCAAATTTAGCTATAGCCACAATAACCGCTTATGCAGTTATGGGTCAAGAAGAATGAAATATGACCACAATTCGTGATAGAGGTCAATGATCTCCGTGACCTTTCAGTTACTAAATATATAAAATACCTGACTACAACTTACTTTTAAAAGCTCATAATTATATAACCAACAATCGTAGCTATGCAAACTATGACCCTTGGAATTATACGGAATAAATGGTTTAGGTTTAAACTTGATTGGGAACTTTGAATATTATATTAATTAAAAAGACAAATTAACCTCTTCCCCTCGTTTAAAGTAATCAATCCGTTCTGTGTGGATGGATGTACTACGTAACAAACCGTATACGCGCGCGAGAAAACACTAATAAAAATCTAATATTGTCTCTAAACTTCAACCGCTGAATAAAATAGCTAATTCCATTTCAACAGGGTCCAGGGATCTTTTCGGCAAGGACCTCCGGGCAATATTTAATTTCAAAAAGTAAACTACCAAATGGCAAGTTCGAAGGGGTACTTTAACCACTTAGCATGTGACCACTACTATTGAGCTTGAGCTTGTTTGAGCTTGAGCTTGAGCTTGTTTCCTACCAGCATGACCAAAGTGACCAAGATTAAATAGAATTATCTGAAACACGTTGAAAATCATGGAGTTGCGTGACTCTTTTCCAACAGCCTATAAACAAGTTTTAAGTAATCATCACTCGTTACCACCTACTTTTGAAAATACATGTACTTACATACACAACCAACGTCGCATGAGAACCACCCACGGGAACCACCTTTCGGAAACCAGTAAATCGAAGGATCATTTCTTTCAATTTCAATATATTGCACAAGTTTAAGTAGGCTGAAACATTTAAACATTCCTGGGTTTTATGTTATGGCTTCCTAACCTATTAAAAGGCCTTAAGGTATACACAATGAAAGGCGGGAATCGACCGGCCAGGCTTTTGATTAATGCTAATTATGCTAATTATGCCAAAGCAAGTATTTGAGCGAAATTGTACCGGTGTGAAAGTAATTATAGTTCGCCGGAAGCCACATTCCGGGCTCCAGAGACAACGGAATAAAGCTTGAAACTAATGTTGCATGAAGAGTCAACTGAATCGAGTGCCCTATTCTTTACCGTTGTAGCCGGACTATGAGTACGGCGGACTATAATTACTTCTACACCTGTGTCGAGGAAAGAACTGAAAGAAGATCCCAAAACGATCTGTGATCTATTGTTAATGGGATTGATGAGGTAGTCACTCAAACCTAAAAAGACTGAGGTAGTCTTTACAAATTAGTAAACTCAAAAATTTACTAATTTCTGAAAATGAGGTGTGTGTATGTGATCAAATTTAAACGCTGTTTAAAAAGTTGTTTAAAACTTTAAACAGCCATGATTGTTCAAGTTCCATCGTTAAACAACCCGATTGTTTAACTGAATTATTTACATATTTACACAAGTCTGTTTAAACAGACTTGAAATTTTAACTTCTTCAGTTCTGCAGGTAGGCAAGGATGAATATTTAATAATCTTTCCCTGGACATAGCCAGGGAAAAAACATGTGCGCTTGGCCGGAATCGAACCGGTGACCTTCGGATTACTAGAACGGCGCTCCTGCTTATATACAAGTTTCATGTCCGATCATGTGATTTACGCATTGAAAATGTATGTTCAAAATGGTTTTACGTCTGGTGGAAAAGAGTTTCAAGCACATTTACGTACATTTAAATGGGGTAATTATTTGGTACTGTGCCCCCTTAAACGATGTATTCAACACAGAATAACAGCCATTTTGAAGACGCCATTAGAATATGTTCCCCAAAAGGGATTCTGCTTAATTTTGGTCTATGATTTTGTCAAGACCCATACTTGCCACAAATAACAACATTTAGTGTGTAGTACACGACATGTCACCCCATTTATCAATTTAAAAATAAGTTCTGATTGGACCTTTTTAATTGCTGATAATCATTCAATGCACATTGGCGGCCATTTTGGTGAACGTCACATTCGTTAATTAGTGCGGGTCCCTAAGACCCCCCCCCCCTTTGACCGCCAACGGGAAAGTCATTTACATATTCATGTTATTAATAAATAATAATATAAAATTCAGTTCTTTATATGCTGATAGCTAATAGGATTAAAAATAAGGAATAGTTTTTGCTGTCTTCAATGCTTGCTTAATTTTCGATGTAGGGGCACATAAGGTCAACATCCCTTGCATTCAGTGGGGCTTGACCTTGTTTCCCCTCCACTTGGTAACTAAGCATATGAGAAACTCAAAACTATTCCTCATTTTAATCCTATGAGCTGCACCAATAATTTGCACCATTTTGTATCCAAATCGGAGCAACTTTACAATTTGACCACTGTACAATTGAAATTGACTATTTTTATTGATTTTTGCTGTTTTTAGCCTATAACTTTGAAACTTTAGGCGAGGCTATACCTTTTCTGAATCCATATGGTTAGACAAATAACGTGGTATACTTTTCAACACAATTGGATCAAATTAAAAAAAAATTGACCCCTGTACAAGCTTTGTCTATAGCCCCCTCCTTAATACCACATTTGCAGCACTTAAAAATCGCGTTTCAGGGGATCCTGTCAGGCTGTCTACATATTTAATCACTCAAACCTTTTGTACTCGAAATGTGTTACAAATGTCTGCTAGCTCCCATGCTATATCTTTTGGTGGTCCTTCAAAGAATCACCTCCAGAAAAAACGGTAATGTACACAAACACAAACATCAAGAAACAATTAACCGGCGGCCCACATCCTAGAAATTCCTAGAAGAAATCAAAAGGATTACCACACTTACGCCAGAGGTTGTTCTGAAGTTCAGATCTTACTTGTTGTCAAGTGTACATCATAATAATCACGGTTTACACCTCTCTCGGAAACTTTCTAGATTAAATAGAGCTTGTGCTTTCCCTTAGTAATTAAGTTAGTATGTCTTATTGTCTCATTTAGCATAAACTGTCATGTTCCATACAGGGCCAATCATTATTTTGTTGTAGACCGGCCACACTTGATCCACAGCAGGGCCACCTGGGGATGCCATGGGATCCCCAATGCTAATTTTAGCGCAAAAAATGTCGTTCGTTTTTAGCTAAATTACATTGATTTTAATTGGAACTCTGACGAAAATTTGAAAAGTGACCTATGACGTCTTCATATCGTGACAAAGGACATGCGGTAAAAACTAGCTGATGTAATTGGAACCATTTGAACTGTAAAACAGAGGAGATCTGATCACCTATGGCAATCCTTTAAACGACAACATTGTTGTCACTAGAAAGGGTGTCTAATATTGTAAATCATTTCTATTATCTTTCGTCCCATTCTACATTTATCAAGCTTCCCTTCCGTAAATTTCATTTCAATTTTTGACAGCTTTTCAAAGTATGATTGCTTTTCAAAAGTGTGTCTTCCCGGTCGTCTTCCATTCAAAATGAGACGTGTATCGTTTTGCCAGGCACTTAATTTGCTACCATTCTTGAACTAGGCCAAAACTTCTCCTTCATAAGACGTGATTTTGTCATAATGGACTTTCAAAAGTACAATGCCCCTGATTTGGCATGAGTTGACTTCGGCATGTTCGGAGTGCTGGGAGTTGAATTTATAACGATGGAGTTCATGTTACTATGACTACACAATTAAAAGTATGGTACTCTTCAAAAGGTCAAAGTCTTTACCAATTTCATATAAATATCGTATCAAAACTAAGCCTTTTTCAAGCCAGGCAATGTTCCAGACAGTTGAAACTGTTTAAGACCTGGAAGAGATTAATCAAGAATATTATGAAAATTACAGAAACCGCAAAAATATTTGCGCCGACATTTGAGTAATTGTTACTCAACGGTATGCGCTCGCTCATCGCATGTCACGATGGCTGGTGATCTGTCAACATTATCAATGTAGATGGCCTGATAATGACAAGATAACGATGTTGTTACAGGCAATAATAGCATAAATTAATATCTGAAATTGACACCTTTGTGAGCAATCTGTGACATCATATTAAAACCTAGAACTTGTTAAGGTTGTTGCATTACAATAAACTCTTTCAGCTGTCTGTTTATCGATAATGACAAATTCTGGATTTCCCAATGGCGTTAGCGTAGTAATACGGCATGTACCAGAGAGTATCTGTAGATATCCTTTGATGAGGTCCAATCATTTGCTTAGTGCACAAGATCCAATGTAAATTAACGTGATTAAGCAATCAAAGTGAAAACAAATAGCAATCAGCTTCTCTCTCTCCGTGACTCTCACCTTAGAGGAAGAAACCTGCCGCGAAGAAAGGTCAATGACAAAATCATGGCATACTTTCTGAATCACTTCCCAAGAGAATAAAAGTGCGTAAATTTCATGAAGGAAAGGTGTTTTGTTCAGGTAACGTGTCTGCAGCAAATGCAGTAAATTGTTTTTTTTTTCATAATATCAAATCAAGATTGTTCAGAATCAATTTTTTGTGTACTTGATACTCAGTATAGGAAAGCTTCTGCAAAGAGCTAGTTCTGCAAACTGATATTCAAGAATAAGTCTCCTCAGAATATCCCATCCCCCCATAATTTGGAATGGCGCCCGATTGTCCAGTCGATACAAAACTCGGTAAACGTTAATTGGTAAATTGTGAACAAATTGTGAGTGGGACTGTCCCTCATGAAACACGAAGATATGGAGTGAACCGAACTCTGAACCAAGATCATAATTACTGTGTGTGTGTTTGTCTGATTAATGTTTGTGCTTATACTCGTTTGGTCATTCAACCTAATTCGCTTGAAGACAGGTAGGCTAGGTATATCTGCACTAAGAAATAAGAACTTATTAACATCGAATGATAGAAGACGACATCATAGCCATGTTTCGTGTAGATGTCACGAATATGGCAAGGTAAAAGGGTCATAACGTATTGGTCACAACGCGTTGCTTTTTAGCAACGCATTGGTTTTAGAAAACAACATGTTGCTTATCCAATCAGAAAAGTTAAAAAGCAACGCGTTGCTTTCAGACAAGTACTAAAACCATGTGTCGCTAATGAAAGCAACGCGTTGCTTAGGCAACGAATCAGAAAAGTAAAACAACAACACGCTTCTGAGCCACTCAATCAGGAAAGTGTAAAAGCAACGCGCAAGTTGCTAATGAAAGCAGCACATTGTTTAAGTACTGTCTAAAAGTAACGCGTAGCCTTTTCATTTTTCTGACTGGATAGCTAAGGCAACGCGTTGCATAAAGCAACGCGTTGTGATCTATTGGTTATGACCTCTTTAGCTTGCCATACACGCATGCCCTGCCATTCACATTCAATTACAGGCCCTTAAACAGTTAAATGTAAATTCAATAATCCAAATGATGAAAATGTTAGTAATAGGCATTCAACAAATACATTACAAATCTTTTTACAGAGGTTTGCCTTTGGTAGATTCCAGTTTGATTAGTTTCAAATATTGTGAGCTTGGATTATGGTAGTGTGCACCTCATGCAATTTATGCGTTTATCTTATTTCTAGATATTGGTGTTCAAGGGGATAGCATTAACACTAGCACTGATGTAGGTTCTTTGAATGTGACCTAAAATGATAACCTTTGACCCAGGGGGAAGTTTCCCCCTGAAAATATGTGTCCCCTTTTCCCCGCTCAGGAAAAAGCTGGTCTACGCCACTGCTTTGACCCTGCATGATTCATGGCATTAGTCATGTTAGTGAACCCCCTTGTGCACTGGTAGGTACATGGCAATGTATAAACATGATAAAGCGCAAATTATAGTACAAATTATGATATTCATATCCATTCAAAACTATAAAAACGAAAAAGCTTGCAATCGAGATTTTTATTTCATCGCAAGCCCGGGCACTTTTCTTATGACCAGAATGTACCCACAATGCAATGCAATTGACTGCAAAGACGCATCTGAGAAATGTTTGCTACCCCCTACCAATCTTGTACACCTGAAATAATAATGATGGATGACAAAGCGCTTTGAACGTATTTTTAGTCTCAATAATAATTTTGGCGCGTTTTACTTATCAACTTCTTAGAACAGATTTACGCGTCCAAATGCCCTCAATGAGTAAGTGTTATATCAGAAGGGAGAATCAGCTCAGGTGTAGCATAATGTTTATTATGTAGTTGGGCAAGAAGTTTTCACGCTTAAAAGAAAATGACTAAACCTTGTCCAATATTAGGACTAATATGAAGGAATTCAAATGTTGGGGGAAATTTCACCGACAAATTGGCCAAACTTCTACTGTTGGGCAGAGCTTATCGAATGCTTTGCCAATCAAATGTGACGTCACAGTTGGGCAAACTTTAAACAGTTGCTAGTTAAACGTTTGCTCAACAATATTGATCTTCGCCATTTTTCAAAGATTAGTCCCGGTCTAAAGCAATTAACCACTCAGAAAAAGCGCGAAAATGTTAATCATTGTCCTCCAAATTTTTAAGCAATGCGGTGGCTTGACGATGTAGTTAATCAAGACCAGTGCTAATAAATAAATTTTACTGTAAGTACTGTTTTTTGTTTGGATATTGCGAAAAAAATAATCTCGATCATTAACCGTCCGCGTCTTTTGGGTCAATGCAATGAGCTTACGCACAACTATACGCATACTCGCCTGTAAGTACGTGACTTTTTAGTGTGTGTACCATGCAAGTTTTTGCATTTGTATGAATTGTCTATTAAGAATAGGATCATGGTCGTCATGACCTGTACTGTCAAGTTACAGTGACACAAGACCCTGGCCGTTTATCCGTAGTTTGTAAAACCTAATTTGATTTAAATACAATTGAATTTGATTCTGTCATTCCCCAGCCAGGCAATATCCTTTCCAAAATCGAATCATCGGCGATGATTGAATTGTTTTTCTCACAAATTTTCTCGCATCTTCATGTGTTAGGCGCCGGCCAGACGATAAAGGCAGCAAACATTTCCATATTGATCACATGATCACTTTTCACCTCTTTGGATATTTTCAGTATACTAAAAGCAGTCTAGTGTTGGTATCACAACATATTCAGAACGGACGTTTCTTTACAAAGTTTCTATTCAAGTATCTGGGCTATCATTGGTATTTTTATTTTGTGCTTACCAGATTTAACATTAATATGCTTTCGCGCATGCGCAAAGAAAGCAAACAGGAAACTAACAAAAAGAAATACAATCGGCACACAATGTTCGTTTTTCAGTTTTTGGTGCGTGTCCAGTTTTCAAAACCAGTGGTACATCACGGGTATTTTGCAAAGACCTATAAGGTCTTACAATAATATGTAAACACCACTAATTTCATTGCCATGCTACAGCTGCCCTGTTATCTTGCCCACACAATTACATTAAAAGCCCATTAGTGAGGTCGGGACGAATCCCAGCTACTGAAATGCCCAGGTCTGGTTGAGCTGGGGATGACAATGATGATGTTCGTTGAACTCGCGTCTAGTCATGTCTTTCCACCGGCCATCTGGCCCTGCGCTAGGAGCTATATTGTGCTCCTACTGCAAATATCATTGCGTGATAGTTGGGATATAGAGGTTTGATGCATGGTTGCGGACCTACAATCAAGGACTTTCTAAATCCTTCCTGTCTCTCCAATAAAACTCACCAATCCCATTCTATTTTGTATTACAGAAGCGGCATTCTGGATGGTATGCAAATTACTTTCATCAGAGTCACATTTCGAAGATACATTTAGGTACTACAATGCAGTTCACTACAACAACGCCGATCAAATTGCAACTCTCAATGACTAACATCAAGTGATAGCTGTGTACTAGCTTGGAAAAGGAAGAAATTAAGCATCGCTTCATTTGTCATTCTTGTTTATTCGGAAACGTTTAGAAACCAGAAAACCCCACCGGAATATCACACCGTTAACCATAACCCTGAGACGGCGGATATACATATTCCTGTGCAGTAGAATACCTCTTCGATTGCTAGCTAGGAGATTTCAAACTACCTTTGGATTATAATAGGCTATATACTTCTTTGGGGTTGTAGGACACTAAGGTAAGAATTTTGTGTTTTAATATAAAACATAGTACTGAATTTTGTATCAAACCGAATATTATATTATTTTTGTACCATGAAAAACATTTTATTCTTTCAGATGGGGAAAGTATGAAGAGAGCGGCATCAGTGAAAAATCAGGGATTTCAATCTTTTTAGTGCCATCCTCATCTTATATCTCGGTGAACCTTTAAAGATGCATGGGTGACGCGACTGACAACGTGCCCCGACCCAACCCTTTTTACTCCATCAAAATAGAGATTTTGGCATCAGAAAAAAGTTCTTTTCTCTTCTCATTATCTCAGTAAAATTTAAGTCCCAGGAAATGTTTCCTTTTGATGTATATATGAACAAAACCATCTTCAAACGGCTGGACCGATTTAACTCAAATTAATTTTAGTGGTATACTTCCACGTGAGGGGGAAAAACATAATTATGAAAAATCGGGTCACCCATCCTTAAGAGAATCGAAACAACTTTCTTTATCATGACCTTGTCTGCTTTTCGTATTTTTTGTTAAAAAAAATCACACACACACCACACACACATTTTCACAAAATGGGGCATACTCCCTTAAATGGAAGATTGAGGTGAGAGAAAATTCCAAATTAAGATTGAGAAATCAGTCTTAAACATTGAAAATTCAAACCAAATTCCATTGAATTTTCAATCACATTTTAGACTTTTCCCTCAACTCACTCTTTTAGATTGATTTTTCAGTCTTTGGTTTTAAGAAAGTATGCCACGAAGACCCTCTTTTTATTGATAAGCAGACCCACTGCATTTCATCATTGCCAGTTGGTTTCAAATTTAAAAATACTGAATATTTTTCTTTTTTTTTATATCTTTTAAAAATGTTACTGCATGCCACACAAAAGAGGCTAGGTGAGTATTAGCCTGTATTAGAGGAAATCTTATTTGGTGTGTGTAGCTTCGCAACTAATGTTTTTGCAAATCCTGAAAGGATAAAAGATCAGTTTAATACATGTGTATTACCAGTATCAAATCTTGGCGCTATATTTCGCACCGGAAATGAACCTTCCCAGAGTCTTTATTTTTAGTCCGAGAATGGCAAGACATACAATTTTACTTTCAGACCCAAACTGTGAATTTTGTGAAACAAACATTATGATGACACTTACCCGAACATATGTGTAAATGTCCTTAACACTAAGGTCTTTTACACACGTTAGTGTATAAGGGAGGTGGCGCTCCCGGAGCCCAGACCCCCCAAAAAACACATTTCCCGAATGAATAATTCATCGAAACTCTGCACAGTGCATATGTCAAGAGTACTGTAAGACATTAATATTATTAGTGAAAGCAATTCAACAACTTTATTGATCAATTTAAAAATAAGGGGCGAAACAATTATTTCCATGCCGGCCAAAAAGCGGCCATTTGCTTTTGCCATTTTCTTCACCATGATGTATTAAAAATTTTATCCAAATGACTTTTGTGAGTTCTAATTAATTACATATAGCAATAAATTGGTTGTTTGATACGATGTAGCACAAATTTTTCTTTTTCTGGTACCTTTCTGAAAACCTGGGATTTTTCAATTCATTTGTACAGGGAAATGATTTCTGCATCAAATTTCATGTCGGGATATAACTGGTTAAAGAAACCTTAATTGATTCTAATTCTAATTATTCATATATGGTAGTAACATAAGTCCTACACACTTTGTGTAGCCACTGTAGCCACCATAAGTCAACATAAGTCAAAGGTCACGTGTATGTGGAAAATTATTTTATGTGCACTTCCGTCATCATCATCAATCATCATCGTCGTCGTCGTCGTCGTCGTTATTATCCTGCATCACCGTGGATGAAATACAAAATTAACTATTACTGGGAATCATTATTATCAGTATTATTATTCCGCCGCTACTACTACATCTACTCCGTTACTCTAATGCATTTTTATGAATAGTTTCTTTTTCTACTATTTCTACCACCACCATCGCCACCAAGGAGCCCACCATGGAGATGGGCTGGGATACGTAATCAAATTGGGCTGATTTTACATTTTCTTCTACCAAAATGCGGGATCCAAGCTTCAAAGACCCACCACCACCATCACCACCAATGAGTCAGCCCACTAATACTACTACATTAAACATAATATAAATAACAGAAAAAGGAACAAAGAACATCATTTACACCAATAAAAACAACATTAAGTAATAATTATCAATACCGAGGGTGAGATTGGTGATTTGCAACCTGTTAAGATAACATCTGATAACACCACCTAGTTTTTGTAATAAACAGATTCTCGCCAAATTTTATACAGAGGGTTTGAAAAACTGGTCCACAGAGATGAACTCATGTTTGTTGATATTAAACTAGTATGAAGAGTTTCTTCACAATCATTATTACATTACGCTACCTCAGGGAACTTTTGCAGACAAATCCGAATTGATCATGCCTCTTTGGAGAGCGGGAAACAGACACGAAGGAATCTTGGCCACAATAATTAAATCAGAAAACAGCACCTATACTACGATGAGAATGCGATACTATGAATGTGAGAGGTTATGGCATACAGATGGTGCAAACTTGTTTTGTTTTTTTAAAATAATGTCATTATTTTAAAACAGAATAAGCAGTACAATACAATTCGGTATACAAGAATAACTCAAAAGAGGAAAATAGGGGTAATCTATTTTGTAATCTATTTGGTATCGGTATACTTGGCGCGTTCATTCCAGTAGTCACTTTTCATTTTATACTCAATTAAAAGACCAACTTATATCATCCAAAAGATGTCTTCACACAACATCATCAGATCTGGACGTACGAATTGTCAAAGACCCTTTTGCCGCCCTTTTCATGAGTCAGTACTTATTCTTTAACATTAGTGGGTGAAATTGGTAGCAGACAACAAGTATAGATTGCTAAATTACATGTCGAGAGAAATACGCGCCAAATCGGATAAACTCGAATGCTACCAATGTTTCTGTCTCCGAAATTTCCCACCTATAACATTTTAAAATTGGTTGCGGGCTGCCACGGGCTGCGTGGCGCGCCTTGAGCATGGATGGGGAAAAGTTACTGGGTTTATAGAGGTTATGTACTAATAAACTTAATTAATTTCACATTTTGGGAAAATTTTATTCCATCCCGAGAATGCCATTGATATACGATTTCCAATAGTCTCCATTATTTTGTTGAAAGCTTGATAAACAATAATTAATATGTTTTGTGGGACTTACAAACATTAAATATGGATGAAGGCTGTTTAAAACCGTGTGCGCATTTTTTTGTTAAAATGTTGAGTTTACAACAATATTGTCAGAGAAAGGAAACTTTTGGAACTCGTTGTGTTTACAAGTCTTTGTTCAAAGCGTGCGATTTCCATTGACTTGGTGATTTCGGTTTGTTTACCAGATGCACTTACAACTTTCCTCATTACACTTTTGGCGGTGTTAGAACGGTTTGATCTAATTCTCTTCCAATCATTCGTTGTTTCCGGTGTTGGCATTTTCTGCAGCAATGCCTTCATACTTTCAGCAATTAAGTATTTTTCAGTCTACTTGAAATATTTTATTATTAATTTTCCACAAGGGTTTTAATCGCTTTAACACGTTCTCTCAGTTGTTACGATTTTCAGTAATTTCCCACGATATTTGTTGTCTCCAAACCCCTCGTGAGCGAGGATCCGGGAACTTTCCCACATGTTCTGCTGCGCAACATATGTGCACCTATAAAAGTTCAAGTTCATGCCTTTATACATCCGGGGTACGATACGGCCCGAAGGGGCGTCATCTTGGATCGTTTCAAATTATGCTATTCTCAGTCAAAACTGGCCGGCGTAATATTTTAGAGAAAGGTAAATCTTTTAAAACGTATTGAAAGTTTGATCGCTGCCAGTCATGTGTCACCCATTCTTTTTAAATAATACGTACGGTTAGTTACCTGCGGAGATGCCATTCCCACTAATGTTTTCGGGGTGTAAAACTTGTCAGGGCGAATAAATATCTTCCGAAGCCGCAGGCCAGTGATTGAAACTTAGACGTTTGAATGATTTGACACCACAAAATCCCTTTCAACTAAGGAGATTCTTCTGGTGAAATCAGAGCTGTAATTCTTCACGCAAATGACAATGCATCATGTCTTTTCGGGACTATACCCCACCCCCTTCAATTGACATGTGCACAGATCCAATATAGGTTCAATCACGGGAAAATCTGTATACGCGTTGGGATGGAATTAATTTTCACAACATTTATCACCAGATAATAACTTTAGGAGCGTACCGATAGAGATAAACATTTCATGTTCAAATTACTGCTGATCAAATTCCTATTTATTTGATGGTAATAATCAGCATTGTTTGTAGTTTTATGAAGATATTATCATCTCATTCAAACGCACAGTTTTAATTCTTATAGATAGAAGAGTCACTTTATCTCGTATTTAGAATGTTCAAAATTCAAGCCACTGCACAGAATTTAACAAACGATATCACAGATTGGAAGCTAAATAAATGTAGTGTCAATAACGCAGTTATTGTTTGTTTATTGAAGCTTGGACGGAAGGTCATTACTGTCATGTCTTTGAATATGCATTTTACAGAACCGAGATGTTCCTTATTTTTGCTGGAGGGCATTATACAAAAATTACTTCACTATTAGTAGAGCCTCACACCATGGACTGACCGATAGCGACGTGAAATAAATGACAGGTCAAGGGCAAAAGTGAGAGGAAGACTGCCTTCAATTTGTATCTTACACATAATAAACCCGCCATTTTCTAATGACCTATTTGCTTTATCTTTCTTGTGGGATTGCCCGGGTGATTGCGTTCATGTAGTATGCAAATGAGCCATCATATGTTCATTGGATAAATCATTGTTTAACTTTGTATCGCGATTTCATTTAAAAAGTACCTTTGAAAACGATCGTATTTCATTTTGTTTTAACAAATCACATCATTTTGTATTTTCATCCCGAACAAAGTTCAATGACCTAAACTGTTTTATACAGTGCACGTAGATCTCTGTGAAGCAAGAATCAAGACCGATCTCTTAGCCGTATTCTGTGTAAGGTATTGGGCTTATTTAGATGCAAGCAAATAAGAAACAATGACATTGAACTCCACCCCCACCCTAAAATGTGGCACAAATAAAAAAATTAAAGCTGAACTTCAATATTTCTTAATATTATGAAACGGCACCGAAGCGATTTCGTCATGCCGTGGATTATTATTAAAAGCAGAATCTGGCGTTTTTAAGTGGTAGTATTACCCCAGTATTACAACTACGGTACACAGTCCTCGTGATGTACTTAGTGTGCAAAAAGTTCGTGCGCACTCTGCGTAGCTATTTTCTGTCAAGCCAATCATTGCGATAATTCAAGACATGTACGTGCGTGCGACTATGCACATTATGTCATGTAAGAATCATATAAAATACAATATTTGACATTTTATTTCGGGAAGAAGGGATGTCCCGTCCCACATCGAGAAAAGTGCAACGGTGGACGATCATTATTTCATTAGCGAGTTAGCGCATAGATGAATGTGTTTTAGTGAGCAATTTAACACAATTTAGTCACACAACGATGCTTTAGTGTCAGCGGGCCGTGTTTCAAGGGTATTCGTGCAAGAAACAGCATGTTTGAAAGCAAGAGTCAGTAATTAAATAAATGGATGTTTTGACTTGTACTCTTATAAAAATAAAAGTGGGTCGTGTGTCTTACTCTGTATACCAGACCTTTAGACACTTGCCAGGTGGAATCATGACTCAAGATATTCATTCTCAAGTAATAAATTCACGATTTTTGTTTCTTACGATTTTACTAAACAACTTACAAACAAGCGCACCGCCTCGCGTGCTTCGTGAAATATACGAAGGCCTGTATATCAAATATGATACCAAAATGTGCAACATGTGACATGTGTGCATACTTACAAGTTAAAAACATCCAATCATTCTAATACCTTGAAAAAATAATTTATCCAAAACAAATGTAGACTTTGCTGTTTTGATTTAGCTAGTAAAGCACCAGCACTGACATATTGTTGGCAGTGATCTGGATTTGCTCTTGTAAATTGCACTTGCGACGAACTTTTCTAGTCCTCGAAATCGTTCAATAAAGATGGCTAAAATGCACTGTTGTCTGGGAACCTCAAATGTCCCATCACTCAAGCGAGGCGGGAACAGGTGATCGTGTGAGGATCTTACTACTTGACAGTTCACACGGACTTTATTTAGCAACAACGACAATTAGTTGATGCTATCTGAGTCTAGAATGGATTATGTAGACTCCATGTATGTATGTATCTAACATTTTACATAATGTGCCTATATATTATATTTTCTGGAGTTAAAAGAATTGCGTTTCGACTAAGGTCATATTAAATATCAACGATCATACTTTGTAGCATTGTTATATTTACCCTTGTGTTTTAAGTAGCATAATATACAGTTCAAAAAAAGTAAGTCCCCCCCCTGACAAATGTCCATTTTTCTAGACAAGTTAGGCTCCTTAACCTGTTACAAAAATGTAAAATGTACACGGAAATGTTACACATTTAATGGACAAAAAAGTTTCACACAGCAGTTGACCTTCTCCATGAAACGACTTCATTTATTAAATTTGATGACAAATAAAAAATGGCACTTTTTTGCATAGGGCTTTAACAGTCGAGAAGATCAAGTTTAAAGATTTTTTTTTTAACACTATAGATGATATCTATCGCTCCTCTATCAACCCTGGCTTGTTAGCTTAATGGTTAGCGCGTCGTGCTAGTATACAATACGGGGATTGCCGGTTCGAGTCCGACAAAGCGCACATATTTTTTTCAACACTTGTGTGCACTGGTTATCTCCAGTGAAAGATTAATAAATATTCATTAGTGACTACCTGCAAAATAAGTAGTTAAACATTTTAGACCCTGGATGTCTTTAAAAAGCGCATACAAAGTGCCTGTAGTCCTTAACAGTACAATTAGGCCTATATCCATCAAAATTTCAGGATTGAATAGGGTTGCAAAGGGGTGGAAAGTTTCCGGGAATTTTGGAAACTTTCCCGGAAACTTTCCGGGAATTTTGAAGGGCCCGGAATATTGGGAATTTTCGGGAATTTTCAATTTTGGCATCTTTTAAGTTTTAACAATTTTTAAATCATTTATCCCCAGGAAAACTTTTAAACCATGTTAGCTAGGCCTTTCTTTCAAGTATGTACTGTTTGGTGCTAAATATGACATATTGCTACAAGCCAATTTAGACTTATTCTAGATTGTACCTACACAGGTAAGTTCTAACTGGAAATTTAACTCACTGGAAGTAGTGGTTTCTAAAATCTGGCGGACTATTTTGACCATTTTATTACAAAACTTGTCTACAGATTTAATGTCATTTTGTTCAAGAGTAAGTTTAAATTTTCAATTTTATGATACTGTATTCATCCACAAGATACTACATTCTAAAATAATAATGAATATTCAAAAATTATTAAAAATTTAAACATTTCTAATTAGTATGCTTGTACAATATATTAATGCCACTTTTTCTTTGGAAATAGGGAGGAAAGGTTGTTTAATGTCATTGTTGTAATAGCATTGTATACAGTACTTTACTTAATCATCACTTTTCTGATTATTTAGCAGCAAATAAATTGACCAGATAGGTTTACAAACCATTTGCAAATGAACAGGAATTAAAGTATAATTAGTACACAGAAAGATTACAAAATGCATCTGAATTTTCAGCCAATTGACTGATTTTAGATTTTGGGGAAATCCCCATTTTTTTTTTTGTAGCCTGTTCAGTGGCATTTTGGGTAGATCACATGTACATAAAATGGTGCTTAAAAATAAAACAAGTATGGAAATCTGGATTTTCCAAAAATCTGAAAGTAATTTGATGGCTCTGAAATTCCACCGAAAAATGTTCTTGCCAGTTACAGGAAGCAGTCAAAACCAAAAGTTAAAGTTGATTTCCAATTTCTCACTATGGATGGTTTACAAAATACAAACTACAAGACCAGTGAGTGATAGAATGATAAATAAAAACTGACATGTATTGTTTGTGTAAAGAAGTTAGTGGTATTCATTTTCTCAGTTGTTTAAAACATGCTTGTTTTTGCTTGTATGTTCTTCTGAGCATTTCAGAGTTGTATCCTAATCTGAACAAAAGACCTTATTTTTTTGTATCAATTTCAAAAGACTTCGAAAATTTCCAATATTCCCGAAAATTTCATAAAATTCCCATAAATTCCCGTTAATTCCCAAAATTCCCATGGAAATTTTCCGCTCTGAAAATTCCGGGAATTTTGCAAACTAGATTGAAAACTATTAAAGTAAGAAATTAAATACTTAAAATACTTGGCTGTCCACTTTCATGCCCCTGGTCAGCAGTCATTGGTGCGTCATGGCCACCTATTCGTTTTTCTTTATGTTCCGCACGTTTTAAAATGTATATTTTATATATATTATTCTGTGTACATTATTTGCTTGTATGAGGTCGATTTTTAATGTATTATTTGACGCCCTGGGCCATATTGAAGAACAGTGTTGATTACTGAATTTGTTCCCCAGGCAAAAGAAGTTTTAATAAAATAAATAATAAAATAAAAAGGTCTACTTTATCCCGAGGAGTGAGCGCCAGGAGAATCTGATATTTTTTTATGCGGCCAAAAAAAAGAAAACCGTGAAATTAATGTGATTAAAACATAGGCTCACCACTTCCCAACATGAATGCTCCATCTACTGTACGTCAGTTGTGATGTCAAAATATCCTGCAATTTGTCTTATCATGTAGTGTTTATTGTACTTGCTACCACCCCCTCTGGCTGGATGAAAAACCTCATTGACCGTGTGGTACCCCGAGCGGAATTTCCCATTTTCGAGCACCCCGGGGGTGGTCATTTTATGTCAAAGCAATTTACTGCTCTTGACATTGATATGTCTCTCTCAGCAGTATACAACGAATGATCACGCGTCAAACGTTCATGAGAACTTTTAAGTATTTAAAATGGCCTGAAAATTTGTGAGGATAGCTACCACAAGTTTGTAAATACAAAGCATTTTTATCGAAATAAAGTATGTGCTCATGTTCACATTACCTTAAGTTATAGAGAGGTACCGTAGCCGAGTGGTTAGAGCGTTCGACGGAAAGAGTTTCATATGGCCCCCTCCCCTACGAATTCTGCAGCCTTGACGAAATAAAACAGGATACGAATTGCAGAATAGCCCGGAGTTGGAATAGGAAACTCTTGCCGGGAGTGGGCACCACTTGTCATATGCCGTGCCCGTTAATCGCGTCAATCGGTGCGGTGGCCCTCTTTCAACCGTGGGGCTATGGGACTACATTTACTTGCAACAGCCTTAAACTATTGAAATTCATAAATCATTGAACCGAGTTCTTACCTGTCAAAATGATCTTTAATAAACCTTTTTAGCTCCATCCATACTTTCCACACTTTCCGGAACAATATCATCATCACAGCATCGGCGTTTACTTTACTTGACGGTGGTCGCTCAATTTGTTTACAGCACTCTGCCACAAATCTGCAGGTGAAACGTTCTATCAAACAATGCTGAACACCTGTGCGCATCTGCATAGCAATCGTTTGTCACACAAATTAACGTCGTTGACATTCGCGCCAAATGTCGTCTGCTTTTTTGTCTGATTGCCAGCAGGGAGTGTACATTATTAGATTAATACCTTTTTATTTTTAAATGCAATGTGAATTTTGTAGTAGTATCAGTCATTAATTTCATATCTATCTACATCAGTTATCAGTATCTTGATCCGGGTTGCACACTTACATACTTGTACGGAAGAGAAAGAGAGGGCTAGAGTAACTCGAAAAGGGGAAGGGTGGAAAGAAGGAGAACTTAATAGATAGAGAGAGATATAATGATAGAGAGAGAGAGAGATAGATACGAAAAAGAGGCCGGAGAAAGTAAGCTGGAGAATGAAAGAGAGAGTGTATCTCTTGCCACGGTTTGCTTTAAAAATCTTGTTTCTCTGATTTCTCAGGTTTCTTTAAAGTTTTGTGTTCCTTTTTTTCCGGAAAAATCTTGTTCCTCATAAATTTCCCCCATTTCACTCTGGCGTAAATATTGATCGGTTCCTAGCTCGTTGAAATATTATATTGCTTGTATATTATTATCATAGTTGAGTAAAGTTGCAAGCATTAATTTGCGATTTTCAATTCCTCTTAAATATAAGTTTAATATTCTCTGTCCTGAAATGGTAGAAAAACTGAGCAAAATTACGGTTAGGCTGCAGCATGTATATAGTATACTATGCAATCATAATTAGTGACACGAACAGGCTTGACCAGGAATTCATGATCAATAATAAAAAGATTGTAAATAAGGCTTGATTTTGTGCAATGATAGCTGCCGTATGTGTTAAGTAACTTCACACGATGTCAATTTCCTGAACAAGAACAAGTCTAGTGCAATGACACCTGTTTTCCCATCCAAAAATACGCAAGGATCAATTTTGGCCTACATTTATATATGGATGATTCACTCTTTCTTCGCCTTTCTTTCTTTGTCAATCTTTGTTTCTTTTTCTTTTCTCCGCTCCTCCCTCCTCCTTTTCTCTAGTTTCTTATTTTGTTTCTTCCGCTTCAGCTCCTGCTAGTCCTTCTTCCTCCTCCTCCTCCTTTTCCTCTTTTAAAGGAGTATTTCATGATCTACTGACTCAGTACTCATTTACCTGAAGTTGAGATTTTATTTCAACTGAACCGTTGGCCTAAGTGTAGTAAGTGTGCCTGATCTTACGTAAACGTTCCATCTACTCTGGAAGAAATTCGTATTTTTGTATTTTCTGTCCGTTTACAGTGGCCTATGGGGCATCGTGATGCAAACACTTGTAGCATCAAAACGCACCATCAGAATTAACTGAAATTTTGGAAAAATTTTCTCGAGGATATCTAGTGAGCCATTTAAGATGCTATGATCAGGAAATACATCAGAGTCTGACTCTGGCTATTTTTGCAGAAAATCGGGTTATAAAAGCTTTGAGCTGAATTCCTATAGATAATATTATCAATGCTATTCCCCATGATCCAACTCATTTAGCTCGGTTGGTAAAGCATATCCGTCCGTGGACCATGAGGTTCAGATACGTCTTTCCACTTCATAGTATACGCCATGTAGTCGTATTTTTGTTTGCTTGTTTTTGGTTGGTCGAAACATTGATCACATGTGAGTTACATGGCAGCTTTTAACAAAATATAATCTTAAGTTGATATGATGATATGAATTTTCAAGAAAAAATCTGAGAGGTCACTGCACTCGACCGCATCACTTGTCCTGTCATTTGCGATACATTACCTGCACGCCGCCTTATTACACGGGGAAAGAAACCAATTTCCACTTATTGCCACCTTAGCTGACTAAAGAACGTCTTAAAGTGATATTTTTAACGTCTTAGAGCGATATTGTTTCCTAATATTAGTAAAATTATACTGTATTTGTCCACGTGTGCAAGCTCCAATTTTGCCTTTATTTTGCCTTTATTTTTTATCAGTTTTCAGTTCATCAATATTATTTTCCAATCAGTAAAGCATTTTTTATTAAATATAGTTGGATGTCACTGAATCAATATCATAGTAGTTCATATTGGAGGCAGATTATGTAATACATTACAAATTTAAATTATTTAATAAAACTGAGTACTCTATTACCTCTGCTGACCATTAATGAAAATCCAGTATTCTGATTGGTCAGTTTACTGCCCATTATTCTGCAATAATGGGTCGCAAATGCATTTTCTACGACCTCAGATACATTATTTGCCCATAAGCAATGATAAACGATACTACATCACCCTAGTTATTTCTTAAATCGCTGAAGGCTTGATATGATGGCAACACGCAACCAAATCATACAAGTATCTTTAAACCCAATACATACATTTAAAGGCACTATCAGTGATTTGCTAAATCAGAAAATTGAAACAAATCATCAAAAATAAGATTTTTTTTTAATGTTTGTAACAAGAATGGTATCCTTACATACCCGGTACCTATATACAACAAGTGATAAGACCAAAAGCAGCCTAATAAGCACAAAATCGGATATTTTAGTCACTACTCTCCGTGCGGACACTTACCACAACACGTAATTGAATGTGCGGATTCGAATCTTTGAACACTGCTGTTTTCTTCTTTTCTGACAATTTTTTTTCAATTCGAAAAAATAACTTATGAGAATTATACAGACTTATCCTTCACTTTTAAACTATTCCTGCAAATTTCAAATATTCTGACTCTTTCCAGTGGATCACTGATGATGGCTTTAATTTAACAATGCTTCTAATACTATGATTCTTAACCTTCGACTGTATTTCACCTTAAAGTAAGGCTATTATATTCTAGTATAGTAACACACTTCGTTAAGGAAAACAGATATAAGTGAACAGTTAATAAATGACCCAACAAAAAAGTCAAAAGATACACAACACAAAAAATGTGCAGGACACTGAAGAATACGTAGGCCTAGCCAAGAAAATAAGCGTACAGCTGGTATCACTCCAGTCATTGGCCCTGTCGTTGGTGTAGTTCTCCAGTAGGCAAATTAATTAATTGCTAAACAAAAGGACAAACACTTCATTAACCAAAGTACCAGATAAACGGAAGTTGAAAGTGTGAAGTTGCCTGCGTTCACTCAAGTAGTTTTTCCAGGTGATACGCAGCTTCAAGAAAAGGACGTTCCCACGGAAGTCTGTCATTGATGTAGACAAAAGAGTTAATTGAAAGAGCACGCGCCTTTAATACTTTGAAGCAGCCAGACGTTGTATCCATCTCTGGCTAGATCATATTTGAGAACCACTTTGTTTGAACACGATAATAATAAGAATACTTTGAAACCACGCGACCAGTTAACTTCGTTATCTATTTCAATATTGCTAAATATAAAGTATTGTTAGTAAATATATATAAACATGCATATTATATATAAACATATTAATAGGGTCGCTTGGATACTTTGCTAAAATGTAGGCTTCAACAGTTTGACCGTTTCACGTTCCCGGATCATCACTTGGAATACTATATTCAGTTATTTGATGATATTGGGATTTTAGAAAGCATTATCTGCACAGTGTTTTTTTTTCTAGTTCGGGTTTATTGGTAAGTACTTGAAATACTTGACACTGGTTTTCTCAGAAGTGTTGATCAACTATTTTTTGTTGATGAAATTCGTGATTCTAGTACCTTCTGAATGTTCTAATTGTGGTTCAGGTTTACTTGATATCCTTAAGAAAGGCTTATTCCAAAAATTCCAATGTTTGTATCGCAGTGTCCATAGGTCACTGTACTGTACTCTAATTTCTGTCTGTGTATGGACAGAATTGGTACGCCAGGTAAGGCACACATCCAATACTAAGGCTAAGGGTTCAGATGATACAAAAATCTCAACTTTTTAGAGTCGGTGGAGAGGCTGTGGATCACGAAGTGCTTTGAAATTATGAAAACAATTTTAAAGATTTTCATCATATCAGGCTCGCGGCACACATTAAAGGAGCATTTCTTTAGTCTTAGCAACTTGATTTAAGTTATGGTTTACTAGATATCATCAAGAAATTGCTTTTACAAATTTTCAGTTGATTCATGATGTTGATGTTATGAGTGATTTTTCTTAAATTTTGAAAATCTCAGGGGGGCAGCCGCCCCTGCCACCCCCCTGGCGCCGCCCCTGATATAGACCACTATGTTGTATATGTAATTTCTGTCCACTTTTAAAAAAATACAAAATGGCGAATTTCTTCCAAAGCAGATCGAATCAGCACGTAAAATAAGGCACACATACTATACTTAGGCCAACGGTTCAGATGATATAAAAATCTCAATCGCCTCTGAAATTGTCTAAAGATAGAGGTCGGTATGAACTTCTACTATTTCTAGATTGTAGAGCACAAACCTGGACTCATTTTCTACCCTATAAACTCGCAGAAAGCCTATAACGCCGTATGAATATAATATAGAAATACTGTCAGTTTTTTTTCGAAGTGTACCGCTGCATATTCTCAATATGTTCAGGTCAATAAATAGTCATAGCTCAAGATGGCGGCGCCTACAGACCTTTAAACCACCCATACAAGTATTTATTTTTCAAATGGTTACTAATGAGAGAAGATTGACTAATGTATTGTAATTGGTTTCTGTTGTATATCTATGTCTAATGTCTTCTTTACTTCAAGTGGATCCCCAAGTTTTGCTTTTGGCCGGTCATTGAGAAACTCAACAAACCTTTTAGGCCTGATGTAAGCAAGAGCAGGTAAAATATCCACGATGATGGAGCAGTGACAAAAAGTAGTTATATAGATCGCAAGATTGGGATGAGTTCTGTTCATCAGTTTAGGTACTTTTGGTACAATAAAATTCAGTGCAAAAATGTATTGGAAGAAACCCAGGCTCAAAATTCATGATCCCAGTTGAACTGGTTTCAACAGGAACCAGTTGAAATCCAGTTGATCCAAGTTGAATATCCAGTTGAATCAGTTGATTGCGTGACGGAAAATGGAACAATTTTCAACTAGGTTTTTTTTTTTATGACCAGTGGTTTTGAACTCGGTTAATTAAGACCATTAACAACAGTTAAAAAACCAGTTGAAACCAGTTAGTTCCGTCACGGAAAATGGAACAACGTTCAACTGGGGTCAACTGGAATTTGACCTGGGAATAGGGCATCGTCGGAAGAAGAACACTATACCTCCTCTTATGTAAGCAGTAACCATGGTCACCTCACTGCAGGATCTTGATAAGTTATAAACTGCTCCATCATCGTAGATATTTATCCGCTTCTATTATTAATTTATCATTTGTTTGCTTTTAGAGTGATGTCCTTCACTGAAGTCGCTCCTAATTAATAGGAACTACCACATTCGTACGATGCATAAACACCAAACGGTTTAATATGTTCTCTATTCTCAAGAGATTTTGGGAATCCGACAAAATAACTAATAAATTAGCAGATAATAAAAGTATTTCTAACATTGCTCTCAAAAGAGGGCCTTGTACAATGCCAAGGTGATGGTATGTCCAATACAAATTGAATAACCTGGAAATGTGGGTATAGCTTTTGACTGTTGTAAAGTTATACACGTATGTGCTACAATTGCTTTATCCTTTATCCAGTACTTCATTGGGTAAACCACTTCTAAGGAAACCCATTCCTGTGTCTGTGCAAGTTTTCGCTTCAGTTCTTCTTTCTCTTTTTCTTCTCTTTCTCCTTCTTTCGTTGCAGTGGAAGCGCACGAAAACACCTTTGCTGGGAAGAAAGAACTATATTTAATTATTAATATATTTCAGTATTCTTATCATTAAAAAGTAAATGTGCTAAGTTCGAAACATTCTTTGATTTTACTTATTAATTTATTTACTTCTAAGTTAAAACTAAACAAGATATCTCAAAAGTAATGACGCGCTGTGCTGCTGACTCAAAAGAGCTTCTTTCCTATGGCACGTGCCGAATTTGATAGGTGTCAATATTCGTCTACAAGTTGCGGGGTGTTAATCCACATCACATAGGGTCACCACCATGGATAACCACAAAATAAACAGAGTTACCCCTGGAATCAGCCTCATGGGTAATATTATGTTCTAACTACACTGCTTCGGGCTTGCCATGTAAAACTCACATTCCTCTGTTAGGAAACAAAAAGGTTTTGTCATGTTTATACCGTATCGCTTTGACGATTATTGTCTTAAATTTTAGGCAATAAAGATTACTATAAGCTTATATGCGATGATTTTAATTGAGGTCTTGGAACATTGACAACATATTTCAATATACGAGAAGAATACAATACACAATAACATATGATCAAGCAATGCATTTATATGTTGTTTTCTTCTAGTCGATTTGTGATGGCATGTATGTTAACATGATTAACTAGTCGCGAACTTAAATCAACATTTTTTTTTTGGATATGAGGCGTTTTGGGCATATTTTTTTAAATATTTTGTTACTGGACTTTTAAGCTTCAAAAAGTTGAAAAACCTCGGCAGATTTTTAATCATTTGGAAGCCAGCAAGCTGACAATTTTCAAACTTGGGGTGGTATTTAGGACCTTGAATTCTCAGGGTACACAATAATAAACATCATTAGGAAACGCGTGGTGTGAACTTGTATGTAGAAAGTGGAGTTCTATTCACGTTTCGCTCATATTTAGGTATACATGTCTTATAAGTTATAGTTTGTGAATCGAAATCCAATCCAGAAATAGACAGGTTTTTATATTTATTTTTTGTTTTGTTTTGTCATGGGCCATGGTATTGTTGTTTCTTGTTTCTATAGTTCGTAAATTGAAAGCCCCTTCAGAAATATACAGGTTTTTTTATTTTGTTTTTGAAGTTTTGTTTTATATATTTTTTGTTTTGTTTTTTGTTATGGGCATGGTATTATTTTTGTTTTTTCTTTGTTTGTTTTGTTCAAAATGAATGCATATCAAAATAAAGACACATTAAAAATGCATTTTGTAAAATACTGAATTACAATCCTTTGGCGTACATTACTCTTAGAATACCAGTTGAATTTGCTAAGAATACTATAGAATTATCTTGGAATACTAGTCTAGTTTTAAACGTGCATTATAAATAAGTAAGTAAACATGAATATTAAAGGAATTCTGTGATAAAAATAGCATTTGGACATAATTAAATACTACATGATAGATTTTCAATTTTTCAAATATTATAAATGACTTGATGAATTATATCTATATATTGTTTCGTGCTATATAATTCCTTTACTATTACATATTAACACGATTCCTCATTGAAAGGTATCATACTGGATCGGCATACTGGATATGACAGAATAACTATTATTAAAACTTTCTTGACTTTTTGGCTCGCACAAAGTCTTAAATACGAAAGATTCCTTAATTCGAACTCAATATCTCAAGAGCAATGAAGTAATCTTGTAAGACTTCACTTCACCCGCCACTTTCTGATATATTTTTCAGGATGGACCTTTAAGACATTTTCCCAGATTTCTCACTTGAAATGGATCTTCTTTTTTCTGGAAATGATAGAATTGCATGACCTTTTGACTCGCAAAAAAGTAATAAAATCGAAAGACAACTGCGAAGTACGTGATTCAAAATCAATATCTAAGAGCAATGATGTAACACTTATTGATCATCTTTCAAAGAGTTGACTTCACTTGCCACTTTCACTTACATTCTCAGTAAAGGTGTAAGATACGATAAAGATATTTTCGTGAAATCCACTGTTGTAGTTGTGGCGCAAGCACGCCAGTGTGAAATTGACCATTTGAAAGACGCAATTGCTTCCGACTGCGGTCGTTTAGAAGGATTACCGTCCAATTTGGGCATGTCTGGGGAGGAGGCCAAAGCACATTTTGACAAGTCAAAGGGAGGAACCAGCGTTTCTCTAGTCTCTAGTCTCCACTCACTAAAACTTTTGCACTAACTCGGCTTTTGCCCTTGCCATGCAGTAACTCGCCTTTCGCCCTTACCCAATAACTCACCTTTCTCCCGGGCTTGTCTTTCTTGTCCATTACCTCTCTCGGTACCGCACCCATTCCATAAAACTCACCATACTCAAGCCCAAAATTTTAGTATAGCCACGCGTGCACGGCCTCATGGAATATTTCATTTTTTAATATTCACGATGACATACTGGTATGTTTGACATGTTGGAGATTCTTGGTGCACGTCAAATGGAGGGATAGCATTTTTTCATGCCATGTAAAAAAAATCCTCCCCGAATACATAAGTATTGAACATGTTGAACAGACACTTAACTTGACAATAACAAATAGTATAGTTTCACATTTGTCGAAATCTTTCCACGTTCCTCAAGTTCCTGAGATGATGATTCAGAATCGAAAGAGGTCGCGTAGGCCCACTTAAACTTATCCTTAGAACTTGTTTATTTTATTTCGAAATTCTTAAACCCACTACAAAGGGATACCGTTCATGATTTTTTAAGTTTAAGGGACAGTCTAATTGGGATCCATGATTTGTTGGACATACTTGTCTTGCAAGTATTGTTTTAGTTTAATTGCCTATTTTGCGCTTCTTTTGAACCCGGACTATAAACCCTTATGAACTACAAGCCTACAAGAGGGTTACACGTCGGCCATTTTGTTTGCATCTTTCTCCACCGTGATGCACAAAATATTAACTAATGGTTTTTGTGAGTTGTCGAGAAAGACTAAATAATTCATAGCATTTGATCGTATAATATTTTCCATAGTGCTTTTTTTCAAACCATTTATTCTAGATCAAATTACATGTTGGCATTAAATTGTTAAGACATCAATTCTAATAAATATTTCAATGGTAGTAACATAAGTCCACTGACATACATGTATAGCCGTCAAATGTCAAAGGTCACATGTATGTGGTATATTATTTTATGAATACTCTCGTTAGTGGATAGGGGGCACCAGAGGCCCTTTTCATAATTACTAATTAACAGTTCGATCAATTTGTATTTTTACACCAGTAGAAGCGTGCTCCAAAGTTAAACAATTGCAAAAAAGTACGGTTGAATAAAATAATATTTTTTTCAGCACAACTTGAAATACTCCTGAAGCCCCTCCCCGACCTGCTTAAGTGTTAATAAGAAATTTCGAAACTTGGTTTTTCCAGTTGATATTTAGACAGCCTTTCATGTGTATTGGATCAATTATTGGTAATTCTGAGTAATTAAATAACATGACATTTTCAGTTTAGTGTATCATGGTTATATGTTTTATACACGTCCTAATTATGCCTATGCGTAAATAACATTTCAGGTAAATGGTTTGTTTTAATGTGGCTTAACAAAGGTTAAACTTAAATATAAGTAAAAAAATTGCACAAGATACTCAAAGAACATAGGGCCTATACGGGGTTGTATGGGTTGGGACACAAACAAACGTTTTTTAGAACAAAAACCACAATGAGCCAATATACCTTTAGAATTACCTTTTTGGTGGCAGTTTTCCCGTACGATTTGCGGGATTTTCCGTAATTTTTTGATGGATGAGCGTATCGCCATGTGCGTGCAATACGTCGTATCTAACCTTTCATTTGTACAGGAAAACATTTTTGTGTTTTATTCATTTTTTAGTTTTCCGATTAAAAATGTTATAACACACGATGAAAATGTATGTTTTTAAATATATTATGAATAAAGTTAATTCCCACTTAAGTCGCCTAATTAAGAATTAATATTAAAGTGGCGTAACATATGATTTTCCCGTGTAATGCAACAATGGTTGAAGATCAATTATGAGTGCAAACAAAGTCCTATCTATTGAGGCCTATTAGCCAATAACTCTGCAAAAAATGAGACTATCACTTGATATGTTTTTTGGCGTGTTCATTCAATTTTGTAAAAGAAGTAAGTACTGAGCGTAGTTTATAGCCTAAGGTCGTTAACTAGGTTTTGATATTCGTTCAGGGTTTTTCCAAATACTGTTTTAGTCAAACACCCTTTTTTAACCACGTCTTTACAAAAGAATAAAACGGCGTATCTACTAGTTTTCTAGTGTATTGCAACAAATCGTATCTACCAGTTTATTACTTGTTACACTCAACAGAAATTCATTGTGAGTGCAAAAAGTCCGTATCTACCCTAATAAAACAGGGCCTAATTAAGCCTAATAAATTGAGACTTGTCAGTTGAAATATCTATCAAATTATGCGTAATGACCTAGTTCATATTTTCAAAACATCAATTTCCGCCAAAAAATTGTCCAGTTACGACTTTCTGTTGCTTGGCCAGGTGTTATAAGGTCAAAAATTCTCTAACTGCAGTGGTACATCAGTTGTTGCTGAATCGTCATAACCCATATTTCTTATGCATGGTAAGTCAAACAGTAAGTTGTTTGTACAGAATTGTAACATATGCGGATACAATTTTTAATTATTTCACTATTGACAATTTTAAAGTATTTAAACCTTACGCTTCGTTTTAAACTAACTTTTACACTTTAACTGTACATGCCTTACTGCATGTAGGCCTACAATAGTTAAAATTTTCCAATGATCAGGTTTTCTGCTTTTCGGAAAGTTTATGACGGCACAACCCGCGGAAGATCCTAATGTAGGCCTACAATATTTTAACGATGACTTGTTTGTGCGAAATACACACTCACCTAGTGAAATAAATTTTCGTGACATCTGTAAACTTTCTTTCTTACTTACATGTATATTTTGCAAAACCTACTAATTAATATCTTGTTGAATGTTCTCTGCTCAATTTACCCGATGTTATAAATTTGATTTTTATGAGGAAGCTATTAATGTTTTAGCCTAATAGCGTGATCGATTTGACTAATATTCGGTGTTCTGGTAGTACATTGCATACTGGTACACATATGACCACGGGACTTTTTAATGATTTGAAGGTAGGCACCTCATCGCTAAATTTGTGGAAGAATCATTCAACGGCTTTAATTGTAAGTGCATGATGGTATCAAACAAGTATTTACGGTAAAGATTTCACCCAGTCCGTCTTCCAAGCTTGTCATTGTATAATTTTTGTGGTGATGTATTGCGTTGCATATATGATCAGACATGATGGTTATGTATTTATTGACGGCTTAATATGACAGGTCTACACGTGACACGAAAGCACTGTCACGTCCGAGGTCAAGTAATTGACTTTGGGAATCCAAATCATTCAGGAAGGATTTATCTATTTAATTGAAAACATGTCGCTTACAACGTATTTCAGAGCAGAAATGCAAAGAGCGAGATTTGATGATCTTCATTGGTCAATATTGATTGACAACAACATATAATTTAAAATGAATGTAAATACCTCTAAATATAGATATAATCAAACTCGCTAAATTCTTATAGAGGCCTATATCTTTCCACAAATCACGAAAATACGTACAGAGTCTAGACTTAAATAAGAAAAACAGACATATGTTTTAAAATAAACACCTTTTGACAGAAAATGATGCAGATAAGAAACTACTCAGAATTTACATATCATGGCACATGAATGATGATAGATAAGGCTTATGAACGTTAGTACGAAAAAATTTTATAAGTCAATTCGTGATTTCTACACAAAAGCATCAATCAAAATTGAGTGCGAACGCTCAAGCGAGAGTTCAAGAAACCTTTCCAAACAAGGACAACACACCATCTGCCATGCAAATGACATTACCCATCATATTGCATTCTGTGCTCAGTGCAATTTAACAGAAATATTGCCAATTTATTACTTGATTATGGCTAGAATGTACGAATGAGCCAGCTTCCAAAGACTCTTTCAAGAAATCCTTATGATTAGAGTGCTCGGAAAGTACTTGTTCCTCATCGTCATCAGCTCAACCTCTGGAATTATACGAGAAGAACCAAGAGGGATAGAGGACGAAAGTGAGTCTGGGTCCGTCCGGTCGACACGGCCTGTCAAGACCAACGGAAGTAACCCGTCAATGACTACGAGCTGTCACCACCATTTGTTTGTGATGTATGTCATATGCTGTCATTCAAAAATCCGTAAAATAATATGTGGCGTCTTGGTAGGTTGCCTTTGCTTTTAAACATGTTTCATGATGTTTGAAGGTAAATCGGGACGGATCAAAAACCCACAAGATAAAAACAAAGTGACAAAATGCTCCGGTCTACCTGCCGAGGCCGCGAGAGTATGTACAGGAAAAAGATGTTTTAACGCACCTTGTTCATTAATGGGGTGTGATAGTGTGAAATGTCCGACGGTGCCAAGCTATGTCTAATTCAAATTTCAAATTCCATACCGCTAATCAAAAAAGTCTTATTCGTGTTCATGGTTAGTGTAGTTAGACGAAGCTAAGGCCAGGCCAGGGCTACTACGTTGGGCATCCAGCAGAAATATGCGAAATTCTTCAAGCGTACTGCAATGTGTGTGCCGAGAATGGTGCAAATCGCAGGAAGCGTATACATATTTATTGGAAAATAGTCGCATTAAACATTTCGATATCCATCCTCTTCCCTTGGAGAAACTCAGAATCACTATACGATTTCACTTATATTAAGTCGCATCAACGGACATTCGATCGAACATCGCCAAATATAAGAGATGTTATATAAATTACCTGTTTCATAATTGTACGATATCAACAATTTCTGATGGTTTTCAACTGCTTTGATTATTGCATTCGACGTGCTGAAACAAAGTTAGGCAGGTGATCGCCCGGCCTATTATGGCCAATTTTTCAATTCATACTCTCGCCAGATTTTTAAGATTTGACATCTGCAACTCTAATAACCTTTATATCAGTCTGTATAAAGCTATAAGGAAATCCACCCAGCCATAGGGCGTTCAATTGGGCACAAATTTTAGGTCCCACGGGAAACGTTGCTACCTTGAGCTCATCTGGTTCTCCACTCATAAACAGGTGTGATCATGGTGATGTTCAAGTTCGTGTCAAACCAGATGGCGCGGTGTTATTCATTCCGTAGACATACGTTTGTAGGAAGTTTATGCAAAACATTGAAGACAAATGTGTTAACGTCGTTGCAATATCACCTATTTTCAGGCCTACGCTTTACGTGATTTTCTGCAACCGATCACAGGTGAAGTGAAAGCAAACATTGAACTACTACGTCATAACCGGCAGTTCTCAACTTATGCCCTTAAAAATAAATCGGGTTTTGTTTAATTTATCGTCGATGTTTGTCCCTAGTCGTGCTAACAGAAGCATCCTCGGGTAGAGGTCGTTTATATATGGCTTAACCCAAAGGGTTCATCTAAAGTACGCGGGCATCTGAAGGTATAGTCTCGTTTCCCTCTGGCAGGAAGATGCCATTTAGTTTAGGCGTATTAAAGTTTATTTTGAAAAATGCACGAATCAACAGACTAACAATTATTGTACGTAAAAGGGTCACGGAAAGTCGTTCATCTCTTAGATATCGAATGATAATTTCCGCTTCAAGTTTCATACGCGCGTTGTACATAAGCTCCCAGATGTTCTACGCAACAATTCAGGACCGGGGGATAGCCACGGCGGATCCACCACCCGCGGGTCGGCCGCGGGGTCCTGGCCGCGTAGCAACGGGGACAGAGCCGCAGAGAGGCGACTAGATGACGGTGCGTGTGGACCCGGAATCCGTGCTCTGTCTCTTCATGCTCTTGCAAGAAACTGGCAAGGAGAACCCGTTGTACGCAGTCAGTTCGGACCACTAACAGAGAAAGAAATTGAACATGACATTCATTAGGGAGGTGGTTAATTACCAGGTACATGGTTTCCTGGTACACCTAGTCTCTTTCTTAATGGCGCCCAAAATCTTATCCTCTTCTTATCAAAATGATGTTGTTAACTTTGAGAAAATCAATATAAAACAAAGGGTACGTTAAAATATGGTTTATGAAACATATGTTTACATTATTTTTACATAAAACTGGTAATACGCAGGTTAAACCATGTTAAAACGTTGTCAAATTCAATGACGCCTTGATAGACATGTAGCCCTGGGTGGGCGGGGTCAAACGCATGGGGATCCCAGCTTTGCACGTGGAGTCAGTAGTAACGACTGTCTTTTCTATTTACGACTTGGAAGGTTGATATGTTAGACCTGCTTTCATAATTTTCTCCCACAAAACTGTTATCCAGACACAATTAGACCTAATTAAACTGCGGAAAAGAAAGTATTTCTTAATTAGTCTGATAAGAATTAGTTTTTAAAATAGAAAGAAAGCGAAATTAAAATACATAGGTAAAACTTTCCTTTTAAAATGTTACAGACATAATATCTAAAGTAATAACATTGATTGAGGTATTGAGAATTTTCTCAGGTGTCTGTTTGACAATCAGAAGCGATCATATCTATAGAGCTTTTATTATTCAACGTTACCGATGCTTACCGGATGGCACCGACAGGAAACCCATTATTTTTAATTCCAATATTTCAGCCAGTGATTTTTTGTTCACAAGAAGTTTTGATTGATCTTGTAATCGCATAAATACGCCCAGAGGGTTTAAGGAAGGATGGTTTCCATCCTCTCAGACCCTTCTGGTCCTCACATTATCATGCGCGTGAGGATGGATTTTTGTAGGCCTGACACCATTGGCTAATTTTCGCCGATACTGGTTTGCCGATTATGAGTCGTTTTGAGGTGCGCGGTGCAGTGACTGCATTGGTCACTGCAAAACAGCTGTTACACAGACAAAATCTCCGACCAGTACTTTGCACTGTACCATTTCACGACTAGTCGTAGACGAGAGCACACACACGCATTAGACTCCATATCCTCAGACATGTCATAGCCTAGGAAGATATTTACCACGAGATTATTTCAACATTGCAACACCTCAAAAGTTATAAGGATTATCATCATCAGTGATAGTGGATCATATCTTACTAATAATCTCGTCTCTCATCAAATCAGTTTGTCTTGACTACAGTACTACATCAAGGAAAAACGTGCAATATATAAATTAATCTTCACTGATTTTATCTCTACCTGTGTGATGTTCTAATAATTGTGAAATAGTGCGTGGGATTTTTACTTTCTTCGATATGTGTGATTGCATGAATGAAGTTGGACTACTTTGATTTATATAAATCATTCATTGGCTGAGTGTGATTACTTACTAGCCCACTCAATCGTGTCTCTCTGTATACTTTGATCAGCTGTCTTGCTTGAGAGAGCAGTGTTTCTATAGGATTCACTTTACCCACGTGGTTGATGATGCAAAGTGATGACTCTTTTATGTGGATGTGTGCTACTAAATGTCGTTTACAGTAATTGCTTAAATCTTTAATTTTGCAATATATCCTGGACATAATTCTCGGATATTGGACTTTGCTTTCATTTATTACTTCAGAATTTTCAGGTAAGCTTTTACTGATAGGATTCAGTACATAATTATTGCAATAGTTTGTTTTTGATTTTAAGAAATATGAAAATGGCTGAAGATTATTATCTTTTGATTATCATTGTAACTTAATTGCTATTCTTATAGTACTGAAATACTGCAAGGCGGAGTAAGTGTTGGTGGTGTTCTTTTGGGCCTATAGATAATTAGAAGTACTTCACTCATATACATACCTGCTTGCTTGAACCCTCGCGACACGATCAGCTGTTGCCATAAACAATTTGACAGATTTGAAAAGTTATTTGCAGCAATTTGCCAAATTTAAATGGATAATTGCAAAAAAAGTGTAATAAAAAGTGTCTTATTTAGACTAACAAAATATCTAGCAATTGCATGCTTACATTACTCCGCTAAAATTCTTAAATTATTCTCCTGTAAAGATCTCGGAGTAGGTGATTTTCTACGTTTTCTGATTGCGGTTAAGTGTTTATCAAAATAATTCATATCTTAAAAAAATATTGTGGAAATAATATAGCCACAAGTTACTTTTGAATTTATAAAGCTACCCAGTATCAGAATGCACTTGTAATGCTAAGGGTAAGGGTATCTTTATGATGATAGTGATATAATTGTGCATTTATCGACAAGCTAATGAAGGCATTTACATTCTTTAAGTTTGTTCCATAAGGAAACGGAAGTCACCGTCTTCCGCTTTGCGATGAAATTCTATTTTACTCCTCATTGCTTAAAATAACGCTTCAGATTTCAATACAATAATATCTGGGAGGTAGAAGAGACCTCTAGGATAATATCAAACACTCAGGGTGGAAAATAGTGTTAAGCTCGGGGCTATTAGCCCCCGTAGAAGCTGAAAAAGCCCCCGGATCTTAAGTAAATCCTGTCGTCTAAGGGGGTACTTGTTTTCTTGAAAATAGCTCATGGCTAGGACAGTTTAAACATCCCAATATGACTGAAAAGCTTGTCACAATCTCGGGAGTCGGTTCGTGACAATTTCTCACATTATAAACCAAATCATATGAATCAAGAGATTTTGGGATCTTCGTGTGGATTTTCCCATCATCATGATCATGGGAGCACTTGTTTCCATTTATTTAACTCTCTTCTTCAATTGAAAAAAAAATCATTCTTACAGTAATATATCGATGCTCTCTGTTCCAATTGTACAAGTCATTTTTTGAATACCCTGAAAATGAAATATGACAATAGATGTCAAATAACATTTGTGTTTGAGAGACAAAATAAAGCTTTTGTTTAGTCTAAAGAATGCATGATAGTGACATTATTTAGACTTGGTCTGCCATTTGTTCCTTGCGACAGACACATTCCAACCGTTTGATGTATAATGATATTTGATTCCTTTGAAAAGCACCATACTCTATAAGCGTGTACCCATTAATAACTTTTACCATTGGTATTTCTTAATTAACATTATCTACGTAGGGCCTTTTGATTAATGCAATTATTGCTGGCCAACGAATGTAATTGCAGACGGTGCACCATAAATAAATTCACCGTGTTTAACATGTATTATTAGAAACAAGTTGTCATATATCAGTGTTCTAATTTTGTTATGGTGAGTTGTTATTTCTATCCATGCGTTCGGAATAAAAGAATATTTGCATTAAAACAACTTGTATTTATGGTATGCATTGACGTAATACGTAACAATATATCTTCTGTCAATTATAAATATTTAACAATCAATCATTCCCTGAAAATTAGTTTGCTGAAATACCCTGTAAAATATGTAATCATGTGTTGCTCCTTGAAGGCTTGACAAGAACTAACTACCATCAGCCCATTAAAGGATGTACCTTCTTTAAGTATAGCCCACATACAAATAAGTACTTGCAGTTAATACAAAGGCTCGATCGCTACTATGAACATTGCGTCGTATTCACACTTTAGGAAGGTTGTTGGTTCGAATCCGGCTTTGCGTATTTCGTTTTATTAACCAGCATTTACCCGTTTGAACCTTTCCTGGGTAAAGCAATTAAATTAAAATCTATCCTTTCAGGAAATGCATTATCGTTTATTTGCTTCTTAACGAGATCTCATTTGTACACGTGCGCGCCATCCAGAGCTTCATTGGTAGGATAACTGTATTTCTGTTCTTCCTGTAGGGCGTAACGCAACATGTATCCCACAATGACCATACCATCTGCTGTGTCACATCTTCTACCACTTGTAATCCTCCTGGTCTCCATCATTACAAAAGCACAAAGACTTCCCACGAGGGATGAAGAATTGTTCCGTCATCAGATGGAACATCCAGAAGCTTTCCATCTTTCGAGTCTTTTGCCAGATGGCGCAGAAGTGCGAGTGTCCATATCTGGTGATGAACCCGGAATGTAAGTTTTTGAAGAGGTGTATTCGATTTCTATGTAATTCATTTCTTTTTGCGCATTTGATTGTTGGTTAAAGAAGCTTAAAATATATACATTTAAAATATAAATATTTATATTCAAATTGCAGTAGCAAAAGTGTACGCCTATAGATATTGTTATAAGCTATGATGTGTGAGCCTCGTACCCACTATTATTTTGCTTACTCTTTCTAAGATGATAAAGTAGTATACATGAATTAATGGTGTTTAAAACATTTCTATTGAGAGATATTCTGACGAAATTCAGATTTTCAGAAATCAATTACGTTGGACTTGGAGATGAAATTTGCAAGAAAAATACTCCTTCTAAACTCTGCGATGGCTGTTGATTGATAACTTTCCAATATGTATTATCGCATTAAACTCTCTAACTTGAGAAATATTCACTCAGTACGTGTAGAAACTAGGCCTGAACACACACAAAATAATGTCATCCGGTTCAAGTTCAAGGTCCAGTATACATCCGACACCCAGAGCGAGGTAATTTAGTGTGAGTAACTCGAAACCCAGTGTAACTCGGAACCCACAAGTAAACCATGCGCGCGCCAAAAAAGGTGAAAATAAAACATACACTGTCATGTTGTTCCGATTTCCGGTAACGTAAAAGAAATCCCATCTAATGACTTGTGGTAAATTTACTCATTAACTTATTCCTGTTAATTGTATAATTACGTTACAATATGTGCTATTACTTAAAAACAACTATTACTTTTTTTGGCGCTTGAGTTGTTTTTAAAAACATATTTTATTGCAATCAGTGGCGCTAATCATGCTAATGGGTTAAGATTCAGGTCTAGCCAATGGCCAACGATTTTACTCATGGTTGGAAAAGGACGCGTGCTGGTTTTCATATCCAAACTTCCTGTGTTTACACCAATTGTATACTATCCATAAAAAAGAAAATACAAAACCACATTTAAATAATGCTTATTTTATGTTGTACCTGTGCAATCCATTGCAATCCATTTTAACAATGCATAAACTGCTTTCGAATTATTATCATCAAGAGAACAGGATGTCTGTGTTTTGTGTAAATATGTGGACGTGATAAAATGATATGAAGTTCAACACTTAAGGCGACTTGAAAAGTGCTTGTGAGGTTGGGAAAGTGGTGTGAGTAGAGCAGTGATTACTACTACTACGAGTAGTATGTTATTACTCAAAATCATATCAATTGCAAAGTAAATTAGATGGTTAATCGGATACTTCGTAATGCTGCGAATTTCACAACACTTCAGTTGTTCGCCTCATTTGATTTATGTTGTTTTAATTTGTAAGAACTACTCGAAACGCTATTTTAGTTGAGTATCGTGTTTTTGCTACAGAGTATCGCATACAAAGAAAATATCTTGTAAACATTCTTGATGATTCAATGGAGTGTGTGACGACACAAGCAAGGCTATTGCTATCGTACATTGCAACGCAAAGTCAAAATTGAAAAAAAAATGATATAAGAAATCTGGTGTGCCCCAAACAATACCTATATCAAAATGTATTTAAAGATGTTCATTGAAAAGAAATCGACAATTTCATCCATATCATTTGCATGTATAAATCTACAATAAGTAATTTCAACTTTCCATTTGGTATGGAAGGCCAAAATATTCATTGTTGTTTAATAAAAACTTTGTAAAACAAGAAACGATCCAAAATTTAATAAAGCAAAGAAAAATCTTTCAGAATCCTTGGAAGCCGGTTCAAACTGGTGACTTTTGTTTAAAATATCATGAGTTCTTACGGTATGGACCGATTTTTACGACAGGGGAAATGATATTTTATGAGAAGACAGTTCCCAGATAAATGGGGAACGCGATTATTTTTCAGAAAAGGCGAACAAAAATATTTTACACAACATAAAGAGGAATCCAAAAAAGTGACATTAAAAAAATCCCCCATTCCCCCTACCGTTAACACTGATCGCGGATCCCATATCTAGTCATGAAGGTGAGGGGTGGGGAGCAGTAGGCTTTGCTAAAGATCACTTTCTTCATTGAACATTGGCGTGATGCCAGCTTTTAGATTTTGGTCGGGTTTTTCAACCCACATATCAATTTAAAGCATCGTTTTTCAATTTTCTTAGAAACGACAATGTTCTTGTGAAGTAATGCAATATGCATGAATAAGTTATGGGATCAAATGATTTTATAACCAAAAATATCATTCAGTTTTTCTAATAAATCTGAATGCAGCTTTAGCAAAATTTGAAATAATAATACTTAAAAGCTTATCCAACCTCTGGAGTGTTTTCGATATACAACACTAACATTACTTGTCAAATGAATTTCCATTTCTTTTGAAATATTTAATGGCTTTCTTACAAAAACAAAAGTTCTTGACTTCCTTAATCGTTTAAAGTGAACTTGAACTTGAACTTGGACAATAAAAGGAATAACTTATGCCCCATATTATTTGACAATTTCACTCCAGGAGGTATCTTGTGTTTGTCCTAAGAATAATATATACGAGGAATTGCGTGTCTAGGTTTTCACATACGAAAAACAGTTTGAAGAAAATCGAGGGTCATTTTTCATTGCTGATAATTCGATTAGCAATGAGAGCGTCTGGCGCTTCCGTGTTTCTCCAAAACAGGTCTAATTTGCTCCTTCATTCATCTTAATGACATCGGGTAAATTCTTCGTTTGGTATGCATTCCATTTAATTTCATTATTGACAATTGGTTGGGTAGAAGACGTGGCACCAAAACGCTATTCCAAATATACACAATCTGAATACAGCACAGTCCTTCTATTCTTGTCCTTCACATAATACGGTATCCAGAAGTGTGCTTCATTCTTTCATTAGAGGTTAATGACTGCGTATTCTTTTTCAGGGTCTTTTTCTGGAAAAATATCGCATATTTTCCAGTTTTACATGCTTATATTGTTATCCACTTTTATTTAGTTATCAATAAAATTGTCACAGTAACTTTGAGCCAAATATCTCAAAAAATTTTGAAATAATTAAGTGGTTTTCATCAAATTAAAACATAGACCTAAAATACAAGTCACTCTAGCCAGCGATTCCTCCAAAAAGCCACAGCTAGTTTCTACCCCACTCTTGTCGCTACTTCCCGGTCTCTTTTTATAGTCACTTTGTTAAATTTATATTCTATCACTTTGTCAAATTCTACCTGAAAGTATTTTTAGTACAAACTACACAAAAAACAGACTGATTTTTGTACCAGTATTTCATTGGGATTTAATTACTCTACGATACATTCATGATAACATTATTCTAAAATAACATACACTTTTTTCTGGAGCCTTTTGTCTATTACTGTCTATGAACCCAGTCACTGGGTCTAACTCCTAAGGACGTATATTCTGAACCTTTGCAAAAGGATTGCCCAGAGTAATCATAACTATTTTCGTCAACAAATTCCTGCTAGATCTTATTCCTTAAGGCAGGAAAATAAATAGGGCATCCGAGACGCGGGTACAATTCAACATAGGTTTCTTAAATAGACATACATAACCTTTTATACACGATTAAGTCTAAGTTTCAAAAATCTAGGGTAAATATATACGGCGATAAATATATGGACGGTATCAAAAATAGGCAATTGCATTTGTATGTGCTTAGTTATACACAATTCACAAGTCTTACACCAAAAAAGAGAGATTTTCATATCTGTGTTAGTGTTTTCTTTAAGTTAATAAGTTGCTCTTCATAAGAATCACTCAGTAGCTTACCATACCTCTTTACTGTAGCCCGAAGTCTAAATTTAACCGTTAACGTTAACCCTAATCCTAACCTAACCCTAAACTCAAACCTTCACTCAAATTTCGCGCTTCCTTAATCATGTTAATTTGGTAGACATGGAAGATAAACCAACACATTTGCCATAAATTTGTAAAGAAAAACAATTGGTATAACATCTTTTCCACTCCATATTAGGCATAATTATGATCATAACAGCATCAGGATTAATTGATGTTAAGACACGAACAACGATATTTCATTGCAAAATAAAATGAACATATAAATTGACCCTCCACTATGGTCTGATCCAAACCGATTCGATTCTCATGTGAAGTTTTTTTTTCAACTCCTGTTAATCCTTCCGCTGATCCCACTGAGACTACTAATAAATTGCCCTTCACCATCAATTACCGGTCAATTTGTCCTTACTAATTTGCCTCGGCATGCTTGTGTACTTCATTATTTTGTGCAGGTACTTTTTTATGGTGGAGGAAGATAGCACCCCTGTGGCCATATCTGTGACACCCTGTCAAGCACAGCTTCATTGGAAACTGTCGTTACACGAACTACCAGAAGACGGCAGCGGATCAAGTAAGTGCGATTTGTGGTTGCTCATTTAGAAATTCAACATTATTGATTCTTTAGCATAGGCACAGAGACATACATACACGATTAATGACTCGACTAGGCATATATACCAAATATATATCTAAAACAATAGATTGCTGAATAAAAAGTATGAGAGAAAGCCTTCTCTAAATAGGTCACCGTTTTTCAATCGCCTTTGGAACGTGATTTCCTGATCTATTCTTATTTAGGTATTATTTTCATATTTGCGTACCGTCTTTCTTTTCACTTTCTGTAGGAGCTTACAATTGATAAAATATAGTAATTTAAAGGTGAAGCGAAGGATCATAAATGAATTAATTTTCATCTCACCCTATATCATTGGTATGACAGCAAAATGGACTGTTGTATGGGGGAAAATCAAACTCATTTGACGGGACCTGAAACTGACCCCGGATGCCCTTTTATCGGCTGTGTTCGAGGGTCTGTTACAGACAAATCGCAATTAATAACATGCATCTTCGCTTTATATAACCTGACAAACCGCAAGATCGCCCCGAGTTTAATATGACATTATAAGCCATCGCACTACGGGTTGAATGACTTGTGATTAAAATATAGGTCCTATACACTTGCAGGTGCGGCGCATGATTGAAACATCAATTTTGTTAGCAATAGCATATTGTAAAGAAAGTCCCAGGTCAAGAATTATTTGTTATTTTGTTATTTGTGTATTTCTTTAAAGTTCAACAACCCATATTTCTGATGTCCGTACCCCAAATCCACAGCACGCCTACAGATGTATATCATGCCACCCCTAAACTGCCTACTCTTTTTAAATTGTGCTGTGGTACTACCCCTAATAAGGGTAGGTGCGCCATATATGACGATCTATAAACACTTCTTACTAGACTCTGGTAACAACAAGTTATGCATTACGGAATAAAGCACATCAAGAATAACGGAGTACTAGAGACTAGAAAATTTGATCTTACACGGAACACTTAAACCCCTTATCATTATACCCGATTCCAGAAATGCCCAAAAAATAGGAGCTATACAATAAAAATCAACAAAGCACAACCTTGTAATATATGTGTTATATGAATTTTTTTTTATTTTTCAGCAAAATAAAGCTGAAGTTAATTTGCCAGTGTGACACATCACAAGACTCGCATTCCAAAAAAAAATGTTATAACGACTGTTTAGTTAAACACAACAGTGTTAAACACTTCTATATGGGTTCCCGTGCACCCCCTTAAAACAAAATTCTAACATAATCCAAGATGGCCGCCAAACGGATCCTTTGGGACAATTTTTGGGTTTCAACAGCAAATTTCTTTAAGGAGATGTCGTAAAGATACTAAAAATCATGTTAAATTTAGTTGGTGTATGGAAACCAATGCAATCTGTTAGAGACTGATTCATTCCTGAAATAATGTTGTAGATAAAGGTATTTTTCAGTCATTGTTAAATTATATACAAAAATAAGCAAAGCACTGCATTAGTATCGTGTATTGATTTGTTTGTTCCTTTATAACTATTTTGGAGATAAGCCCTCGTTCACTAAAACATTTGCCTAACTCTCTTAGAGAACACAGGACCTTTTGTTTCTGGTACTTTTTTGATAGAGCTTCAGAAAACTGCATTGCCAGTATCCAAATGTAGTTGCCATGGATACTGGGCTTAGCGACTGTTTAACAAACTATAGTTGGATAATGTATTATCAAATAAAATATTTCAATACACAAATAGAAACACGTACTTTTTACTGTACCGGTAGTTGTTCTTTCCAAATCACAGGTAGCATAGTTTACCCTACCCTACCTACCAGTATCGAACAAAATAAAACTTAGTTGTACTTTAGATTGTTTTCTTTAATTATACATTGATACAAAACTATGTTTTATTTTTCACCAATAAATGGTGAAACGCGCGAAGCAATTTAAATTTGTATAAAGATTTTTACAAAACTTGAAAATAATTGGTTTTATAATTGCCATGATTGCATTACATGTCAACTATTGGCCTTTCTGTTTGTCATTTGACATAAAACGTACGATCACTCAAAGGCGAAGTTGATTTTGCTAACCAAATATTATATTTATATTTGGGAGTGGGAGGTAAACGATCTACCTCATATTATTTGCAATATTGTTAAATGCTCTCAAATTACAATCTTGTTTCTTTGCTATATTTATAATTTCTTTTGAACGTTTATAGAAATGCTCTTTTTCAAGTTTAAAGGCTGATTCAGAGATTTTGAAACATATAATTTTTTGTGCAGTAATTAAAAATAGTCATCTAAAACTGAAGATAGTCACTTAAAATACTTAATTCGAAAGTTACAGATGAATCGGATTTTTCGTTTTCATGCAGTAAATATTTATACAGAGTGTCACACAGTGCCATAGGATACCGTGTAGGCCTATAACGAAAATTCCGGATCCGGAATTATATAACAAAGTTGCGATTTTCTATATGAAGGACTTCGTTTTTAGCTTACTTATTTCACACAGTGATTAGTATATGGACAAGCATTCTGCATATGCAAAAAAACACGATTTGTTTGAAAAATGAGTGCGCCCTCATCGGGAAATCTCTGAGTCAGCCTTTAATATGCAAATTTAAAGTTCATTTTTAAATACAATAAGAATGTTACAGCATTGAGCACTTTTTATTGGTTGATTGTCTGTGAGATTTGGGTGTGTTTGCCGGGGTTTACTGCAATTTCTTTATGCGTTCTAAGTTCAGTTTTATACCACATACACCTGCGTCCGACACAGCGATACAAAAATAGTATGTAAATGTAAACATGTGCATTCTTTTAAATCCATCAATTACCACTCATCATAGATGATAAATAGGTGCGACAATCTTAAGCCACAGTAATCGTGGTAATACACCTCCGCCTACGTTAACACATCCGGATGTATATACCTTTATTGCAAAAAAATGTTTCGAAAGATTTCGTATCATAATTTCAAGTAGGTGTAAATGCCATGCTTAAAAACTATAAGTTATTTCGTGCGTCACTGCTACACTCTAAGAAAAAATACGGCTTTAGAATTTTTTTGTCCTCTATATGGAACCTTCAAGAATGGAACCCTAAAAATGGTTCTTAAAAATCTGAGAACCCAAAAAGGTTCCTAACAGAACCATAAAAGGTGCTGTCCAGCAGTTAAAGAACTATTTTTGGTTCGTTGAAGAACCTTACAGGGTTCCATATAGAGGACAAGTTTAGAACCTCTTTCGCACCCTTTTTTCTTAGAGTGTATGGTTAACTTTTCAAAGTTACAAATAAGACCAAATGAATTATAGTTCCAACTTATTCAATGTGGAAGGGAAATGGAATAAGCAGAAAGAGGTCGCACATCCGGAATAAAATGATAACGTTTTAGTCCGTTGTCTGGGAGTCAGTATATCATGTACCTCTATCTGTGTTAACCAAGTCCATGGTATCGAAATTCTCTCAGTCAGTGTCAGTTATGGCAAGGGTATCGTCTAGGTAGTCTGGTGACGCAGACTACTAAATATCATATTTTTGGAAATAGATTTTGAGAACAAGCAAGAAAATCTAAATCTTTTGAAAGGGGTAAAGCGGTAGGTTCACGTGTGACAACGCACTTGCAGCCATTTCAGGGTACCAAGTTCAGTTTAGAATAGGCTATCGCCACAAAATCACTGCAATCTTTGTTTGTTGCTTTCAAACGATTTCGATTCGTCATATTTTGTATCCTGAAACCTTAACCTATACCCTAATCATATCCTATCCTACTCTAACCGCATACTTTACAATTTCTCCCATAGAACGAAACGAAATTGCACAATATATATTATACATCTCTTTCATAAGCTTAAGAGTGACTGAATTTATGAGGAAGGGTGGATAATGGACTTGACCCAAATTTGCGAAAAAGTGACTTGTTCCTGATAGAAAAGTGGTTAAATTTGTTCACCTTGTGTGGGGAGTGTATCCTTTTATCTCTCCAAATTTCCACCTTTGCATGATACCATCGAAGTTTTTGGTGATAAAAATACGCGCGTGCCTATTCCGCATGTAAATTCGACTGCTCTGCAAAAAATCAGAATACTGTAATCATCTCTGTCAGATATTACAAAGCAGTGGCCTATGTAAGAATGCAATAATATATATTTAAAAATTGCTCATAGCACCAAACGGCCACACCATAATCGCTAATATATTGGACATAAGCTCTTTTCGACAATAATAAGCTAGTAAAAAAGAAGACGCGAAAATCACGGACTTTGTAGTCAACATTGGGGGCGCTGTAAAGCAACTTTTTGCAGTACACAAGGTACTTACACTAGTGGCTATAACTTGGTGTTTTTAATTCCACGGAACGCTTATTAAATTGTTGTCTTTTATTGTTTATCTTTTTACAGTTGTAGAAGACCAGCTAAGTGAACAGAGACCGCAAAAGAAGCCACCGAACTCCAAAATGGGTACAGAATTGAAGACCTACACTGGCTACGACGTCAGCACATACCTGACGTACAATTCGCCCGCGGGCGTGTATATCTTGGAAGTTACAAGTCCTGAAGAATACGCTAGTTTCCGAATTTACTCCACCACTACTCCAGAGTCTGATAATCTTTCTCCTGAACTACCGACGGATCCTCGTCTTGATATAACAGCAGCGAGGAAAAACAAAGTCTCATTAGCTTGGAAGGCAAGTCCCTCAGATACTTTATACCGGCAACCCATTAAATATTGCGTTGTCATGAGCACAAGCATGAATTATCACACATGGTGCAGTGTAGAGGCACTTGTAAACGGCGACGAACCCGAAGTAATACCGACCCATTCTGGATTCGGTTTCGAGGGCGAACGGGAAAATAGACGGAATTTACGAAAACGTAAACGTAAAAATAAAAAGAATCGTAACCGCAAAACGGGTCGGGATGACGATGGCGAGGATGAAAATGAGGAGGAGATAGTGGTCGAGTGCGTCGGCAGCAAAACTCTGCACACATTTACAAATTTGGAATCTGGCAGAAAATATTATTTCGACCTGTTTGCTGTGGATGAGCGTACAAATAGGAGTACGACATACTTAGGAACGTCCATTACAACAAGGGACACTGAACCAAATCGGAAGATGGTCAGTTTAAAAGACGCTAAGCTTCGCACTTCTGCAGTGCGACGATCACAACCGGTGAAAACTTCACATTTAACATTGGGGAAGAACTGAGCGATGTACTTCTCACCATACAACCGTGTACGTGGCCTGTAACGCTGGAGGTCTATAGAGGAGATGAACAAATCCGCAGCTCGCGCGTGAGAAATCTTAAAAGTTTCACTATTAAAAATGTAGACGGTGAACTTAAAATAAAAGTAAAAGGTGTGCTGAAAAGGACCTCGCATTTCCGCATATTTGCTACTACAAAAGCATCTAAGTATCCTTTCCCAAGTTTACCCGAGGACCATAGGATAAAAGTGTTTGATAATTTGCGGGAATGTACATCAATAACATTAGCGTGGTTAACAACAAGTGAAGTATCACAGTACTGTCTCTATATGAGAAAGGACTCAGATCAGTCATCGAGAAGAGAATCTGCGGAAGAAATATTAACAACAGATAACTATTGTCATGCGCCAGAGATGAGAAAGAAAAGTGAAAAAGTAGTATGTCGTACTGTTAATGGTGTTGAGGCAGAAACGGATGTATTGACTGAAACCGTGACAGGTTTAACAGAAAATACAAAGTATGTATTTGATGTTTACGTAAGTAGTTACGGTAAACAAACACTTGCTTACAGAAGTGCAAAAGAAAAAACGAAGAAAAGATGCTGACACTGGAATGATGAAAATATTACATAGATATACTGGTTATCGTAACGCGAAGCTCCGTCGTGTTGTAGCGACCAATTAACAGTGTCAGAGAAAGGCAAGATCAAGCTGAGCGCCATCTATACGGTTGGTGTTATCTAAGTAAGCAATGTTGTAGTGTACTTTAATTTCAACAGTGCATGAATTAGGCATGAAATGTCAGTTTGTGCACACATACAACGTTTAAGCTAAAACACCCATGTTTCTTTCAAATGTTACTACTGGTCACAGAATAAATGTTGACGCATGCTCGTTGTTGTAGAATGACACCATTAGCCTAATATTGCAAATACCCTCATGGGTATGAGAGACACAATAAAGTCTCGGGTACACTGTTCCGCATTTTGTGTAGAAGTTGCGCGTTGGGAAACACAAGAAGTGTGGGTGCAATGATACTGTAATGTAAGCTGTGGCAGTGACAGTGATATGTCATTATGAGGCATTAATACACTGGTTCACTACAAATGGTGGCAGCGGTGGGAATCACCATTGGGTGTGTAGGTACGCAGGTCACTAAGTGCACTAAGTGACACTGGTTGGATACGCCAAAGGGAGGCTGGGTGGTAACTACAAGTGGTGGCAGTGCTGGAATATACTAAAGGGTGATTGGGTACATCTGTTAACCAAAACAGTTCGAAGGGTACGGAGATGCCTCAGATTCCTAGCAAACCTACCCATAAAGAGGATTGTCTAAATTTATTTTTGCTTTGTGTTTAAATCAAGGCCATGGGGTGTCATAAACAGTTGCCGTAGCTTAGACATAGAGATAATCAAGATATTGTTACGACCATTCTTGAAAAAACACCTCGTCTATTTTCCCCTGGAGAAAAAAATGACTCATATTGTTGTCAGACCATCGTGTCCGTCTTTCAGCACTCCTACGTATCTGACAACCAATTATAGAAATTATAGACATGTCGTCCTCATCAGGAGTGGCGGACTACTTTTAAACTCATCTAGTATGTATTTGCATAGAGTTGCGTTTATGAACTAGAACAGGGCCCTTCAATCGTGATGTAATACTATATAATTGTTTTATTTTTGTGTCGAAGTAAAGAAATATGAGATGTAAATAATATTATCACGTGCAAGTTGCGCGCACAGACGTAAAGTTAAAACAATGGCTCAATGTTTTAAAATCTGAGAGTTATCATTATGCTGATGAGAAGTTAATGATTACAATATTTTTTGCAACACTTAAAAGTGAAATTGTTCTACAATGCTTCGATTTATTCTTTCTTTAAGGTTATGAAATAGAATAGCGGTTTTTAAAAAAAAATCAGAATCTTGACGATTTTCAAACCGTTGAGCATTCTTTGCAAAAAGAATGTTTGTGAGTATATTATGTACTACCAGCACTGCCTCAAATGTTGGGACAATTGATATATTGTATATCGTTATAAATTAAGTTTAAATAATTTTATGTTTGTATAAATATGTTGAATATGAGTGGGTCCGAAAACCCCTTTCGTGTAACCATTTTATTGACATAACAATGTATCGATCAAATGGGCCCGTAATCTGCTGAGATTTAACAAGTGTTATTTAATCAAATCAGTGCTATTAAATGACCCTGATTTCCATTATGTATCAATTCATTTTTTCGCACTGCGCTTTAAAGTTAGCAGAGGCTTATGTGTATATTTCCTTTTAATGAAGCCTGTTTCATACCAGACATGCGCAATGTGAAGAAAAGTTAAAGGTACATACTTTACACTCGGGGCTATACAAATTAATTATACACTCTCCCTGACGTCTGAATAGTTTATTTTATATAAGCACACTTCAAAATATTATTACCATATTTCTAAAATTCCTCGCTCCACCCCTGTGACACACCGAGATTAATTCTCCCCTCATCTTTAGATATTAGAATGTTTTGATTTAAAGATAGCCAAACTTATTGTGATATACATCTACCAATATAACTCCATGAATGCCTTCTTGGATAATTTGTCGATAACCCGCGCCATATTCTATGAAGTAAAATATTTTCGATATGTTAGTAAATTGTCAGTAATAGCCGCAAGAACTGTGTTGCGCTCGTACATTTCTTACTTCACAGATTATGGACATGAGCTTAGTTTATCTTCGCCAATTTTTGAACCGAAGATATTGTCGACGTTTATAATGTAAGTTAACAGGTGAAGTAACTTGGGTTGCCAAAGGCATCCGATAAAGCATTCTTGCGTGTAGTTTAAATCAACATAAGCCTAAAGAGAAGAGCTCTTATAGCTATAAAGTGTTCTACAACTTTCAGTGTGTGTATGTGTAAAGCAAACTTACTGTTGTGAGACACCACTGATGCAACTTTTTTTTTCACGAGACATACTCCATTGAATCATAAAGATGCCATTTTTGAGTTCTGTAAGTCATACGCGCGTTGAAGGAGTATTTTTTCACATTTGTATTTATTTAAAGTGTATCGTATTACTTGTATAAATCTTTTTGTGTGTTTTGTTTTGTTTCACGTGTTCAATTTGCACAAACCTATAGCCCTACAGAGCTATTTTGCCATATTCATTATCTAGTCTATCCAGTCACGTGTATCGACGCTTTAGACTAAGTGCATGATCTTACTATGTAGAAATCGGGCTGGAGATATCCTGATATAGCCCATAATACAGAATAAAGCATAAGGCAGCTATTTCTGAATACTCACATTATGTTATTATCAAATAGCTGCATTATGCTTTATTCCGTACATCAGGATATTACCAACAGTCTTACCTTCATGTAAGCAATCAAAGTCTACGGGTGACATGTAGGTATCTTGTACTCTATATAGACCGACGCCAGGTGGATTAACACATACAACAGCAACTTCATGCGCTGCTGGCCTGCTGCTGCATGTTTTTCAAAAATAATAATAATAATAATAATAAAGCAGAGATTTATATAGCGCCTTATGCTATTGGTCTCTAAGCGCTTTCACAAATGGTCGCTGATCACTGTGGCCCAACCATACCACAAACCATTTAGCATCATTTCAAGGGATGCAGCAGATCAGGATCAGCGCTTTCCCTTATCAGCAAACATAATCGAGATAACCATCGCAGCCGTGATCAGCTTCCCAAATATCGCATGGGTAAATAGGGACAACCAAACGGTTAATTTCTTGTCCAGGGAAATTACAAGACAGCTGAATCTCACAGGGCTCGAACGCACGCCTATACGCATGGATGAGCATACACTGGAGTCGAGCGCTTACCTGATTGAGCTATCGGTCCGCTTGTATAGCATTGTCAGATGCACAATGAATGTCGGCATTGATGTCAGTATCCTGGGTTGATAAGTAAGTCAAACCAAGATGAAGATAATATCAGTTACTGCAAGTTTCACACAATATAAACATCCAAAATATTTTCTAATAAGTTGAAATGATTTAGTAAGGGTTAAAGGTACAACAAGATATCCATATATTGCGTCATATGTAGTGATATAATATAGATTAGCCACTCAAGAGAGATCTTGTCTTGTATTTGGCTACAGATAGGTCTAAAAAGTGTAAACAAACGGGGATTTTGATTTGCTTATATTTCAATATAAAGCATGGCTGAATTTCGTATTTGCTCCAATGCGAAATTAGTTATTTTACACTTTTGTACCAAAGAAAACATTCTCAGCTTAATCCTTTCAGATGGGAGTATTTTTGATGGAAAGCTTTACATCAATGCAAAAATCGGGGGGGGGGGGGGTCAGATTCACGAAGCACTCTTAAACAAATTGAGGGCGTATTTTGCAACGGTATTATTAAGTACTATAGCCGAATTTTCAAAATTAATGTAGCCTAAAGTGTCACGGATCAATGACCTTTAGGGGTTTCGGTAATTTAAATCAAATGGGAAACCAGGGGCAGATTCTGAAATGATATCTCAGGTAGAGAGTTATGACATGTCCTAAGAATGCCAGCTCCAGCTATACCTGGTCAGCAAGTACACAAGCCCGGCATCAGATTGCATGCATATGGCATATATGCCCTAACAATTGTGTCTACTTGGGCTGTTCGACTAACGCCGTCTGACTACTTCGAGGAATCTAACATTGCCCATTGCCTGTTAAGACATGTCATACGTAAGAGATCTTTCGTGAATCCTGTCCCAGGGATTTAATTTTTTTAGGGACACCTTATGTGAAATCTCTCGTTGCAATTTAATTTTAGTATGTTAAAATGTTTTCCTTTACCATATTATCCATTTAAAAAAATGTGTTTAATTGACCAAAGAAAAAATCCAGAACTCGAACCACTAACCCTATGTTTGTTGATCCTGTTGCTTAAATTTTACAAGCTGTCATTGAACATGCATTAGTATCTGCCAGGAGGTTGTGATATGCTTACACGAGGGTAGAACATGTAGAACGGAGACGTCCTTGCACATCCACACACACCGATCTCATCGAGGTCTTTCTGCCAATTCACGGGACGAGTTAGAAACCGTGAAATGATTATGAGTAATGGCTATTATACATATAACGTAAGGTAGATATACATGACATTAGTGTGCTTTATGACTGAAGTAAAATTCAAAGGAAATTTGTCAAGTTGACAAAATCTATTCGTCTTGTTCAAAATTTGTGTAAAGTAGTGTTTATAAGATCTTTAAAAGAAATTTTATATGCGTGGTCTTGGTTCTATCATAAATTAAGCGACCAATAACAGATTTGTATCAAACATTGAGTGTAAAGTATTCATTAAATTGTTTAAAATTGTTGATAATAAACAGCGATGTATTCAGTACATGAACTTTGTGTTGTCTAAATAAAGCTATCTGATTTTCTGTAATATGATAATATTCATATTTTCGGTCTGTGAAGAAACGTCGCATGTGAAGGGAGAGAAATTCGGTACACTTACGCACCCATAATATTACAAGTAATAAATTTTCAGAGTACATAGTTTGGATTTCTGTCATACAAATCCAACTTTGATGTTACTAACCTCAATGACATTTCGTGATCATCTTTGGCACTTTCCGAAATTGACTGTCGATTGTCCATCATTTTTCAGAAGACTCCCAAATAGGTTCATCATAATTGTGAATAAAATATGATTATAGTTCAGATTTCTGTCATACAAATTCAAATTTGATATTACTCAATAACGTCTCGGGAAGTTACGTGTTTGGGAATTTTCGCAAAGATTCAACAGTTAATTTGAGAAAGTGCAAAGGATTAACACGAAACGTCTTTGAGGTCGGTAACATCAAATTTGGACTTGTAGACTTCCCATCACTAATGAAGACCAGCCCTACCTGCCTGAAATGGCGGTATTTCTTATAAATACCTTAGTCGTTCCATTGATTAGATCGAATTTTTTGTCCGAAAAGGCTTTAATTTTTACCCTGATCATGATTTCTATGTTATTTCAATGTTACGAGCTTGTGTGAGGATTAGGGTTAGGGTCGGTTGAAGTATTTTGCCCTAGTTTGAAATGATTCGAGGCTGTTTTTTCATGTCTCACTACTGACTTGAACTTCCTGGAAGAAAACCGCCAAAATTACCACACGCAGAGCCAAACAGCATCATGTCCGCAGCACATGGCAATCTTCGCCGTATAGCCGTTCAATAAGGCTTAAAAAATAAGTTGACTTGCCCTTTGCAACCGACCACTAACTGTATATGCCATTTAATCTAGCAGAAAAATGAGTTTTGTGGAGTCCGGTCTGTGTTGGTAAAGAAACTGCAACATATGCGGAATAAACCGTAACCTTGTAAACGAGGCCATTTGGGTACAGTGCTGAATCAACTGATGCATACAGCACTCAATGGAGTACACAATAGACAAATGGGTGGTAGGACACTCAGTCACACGGACACTGTATTATATGACACCGGGCCGACACCATCAGACTTGTATCTATCAAATGCATGCATCAAATCGTGGTTCAATTGAACATAGACCAGTCGACTTAACAAAATTTCTACGCCACATTTTCTGTAGCTGATAAAGGCCGCCATATTTAAATTTCCCGCGCTGTAACGACCCTAGATTTTTGTGTTAAATCTACAGCAGCCAGTAGATATAGATATGTTTGGGTTAGTTAGCATTCCGCCAAAGATGAGATTGTGTTCTGTTTAGTATCTACCTGCCCTCCGCCAAAAAATCGACCGACCAACCCAGATGTTGAATGTCACTTTCTTTTTGCTAATACAGCTCATTCCCTCCATCCTCATTCTGAATGGATAGCAAACATGATAATCTTTGCAATTATTTTTTATTGATTAAAAGGTATCGATTCTTCAACAGACGGGAAAATATGTTTGTCTCCCTCTTGTACGAGTAAAAATACAGGCAACGCCAGGAAAGTGATTTAGTAGTGCAGACCCTTTAGATACATGAGAGTTCATCCAGTCGATATCACACCCTGACGCCGTCCTGTGCTAAAGCACTAAACTCAAACAAGTGCATCTCCAGTTGTATTCCGTTGTGCAGAGACGAAAAATCTTGTTTAGAATTATCTTTGATACATTTAAACCCGGGCCTTAAAAGTACGACTGAGTGCAGGCCTGCGTAATATTTAATTTAAAAATACACTATTGAAAACTTATTATTCGAAGAGATGCAGCAGACGCGTGTCTGCGAGGTCCAAGCGATTCTTCTTCAAACTAATCGGCATAAGTGCATCGAAGAAATGCAATCACAACCAAAGAGATGGTCCTGTCGGGCAATACATTTCATAGATGACACATATTCCAAATTGTCTCCTTTTACAATAATTGACTTGCATACCTAAATGTGTTACTCGGATGCGCTAGACATCACAATTTGCAGAATGCTACCTTAGTAATGTGCGGTATGTCTAGCGCATTAATACAACAGCAGAACTTAGATATTTACCTCTACTAACCTATGAAGAGATACAACTGAAAAATATTTGTGTCGTCTACGTGACTGGAATTGATTAGCACAATAAATACCATCGAGTGCACCTCAATACGTTTGAGTCAATAGTGTAGGCAATATTCACAAAAGACAAACATGATTCCACTGCTATCTGGACAAGCTCTGCATTTATGTGAAGGTATTAAAAGGGCCCCAAGAGCAGTTTCTGTTTGTACAGTTAGGGTAACAAACCTTTTGTTTTTTTTAATTTTTTCTTCTACCCTGGGTTACACAGCAGTGGATAATAAAATACTCCTCTGTTCTGCATGTGGCCAGTGGAAATGGTTGCGGCAATGGTTAAAATATCACCATTTGTTCCCTAAATAGTGGAAATTTATATAGTAAGGTGCAATGGGTCTACTCTGCACCTAACAACTTAATCTTGGGAACAATTAACGTTCAAGAAGTCAAAAATGCGCCCTAGATTTGCATTGTTTGTTGTAAGGCTTTCGAAGACGTTTCCGTTTCCTCCTTTTTTTTATCACAACATCCAATTCAATGACAGAAAGAACGAAAAACTAATGTCTGTAAATGTTCTGTTGCACTGTAAAAATTATTAACGCCATACAACATCGGCGGAGTATGAATACCCAATGAAGCAATTCCCTCTACATGACGCAACTCAATTGCCAATGCAAATAGCTGATGCCACAGACAATAGCGGGTCTTTTCACCTTTCTGGATTAGCGGCCATCTTGTCCGGAATGCAAAGTCCATTCCAAATCTCTGGAGACTTTCTAAATGATAATAAAAACGACATACATGTTGGAGATGTATGCATAAAAGTACGGGGTCCAACTTTGGAATAGCACAAGTACTTTGAGGTCGGTGTATTAAATTGATCTGATGACGAATACTACGGGAACTACACCTTTTGTTATAGGTTATGCTGAGTGAGTGAAAAGACCTCTATGGACCCATGGCTACCTGCATATAATTATATGCTTATCGAAAGAGTCGGCGTTGCAGCTGATTACTTCAGTAATATGTTGGTACAAGATCCCTCAATCCAACACAATATATTCTTGTAGGGGAACACAATTTTCACCATCTGGGCGGAAATTACTCGGATTTTTGAATCCAGGATTTGAATTCCTTTACGTCATGAATGTGTACAACTGTAGTACCGCAGCACATGTTTACTTATAAAGTTGGTTGATGCTCACTCACACTGACGTGACGGCCAACAATGGGTGCTTATGCAAAAAAGTGTGAAAAAGTGAAGGCCATTACAAATGTACAAGCATTTGCACTATCGCACTCCACTCTTATATCAGCGCTGAGAGCACAACATATTGCTATTTATAATTCCGAGTTCAAAGTGAAGACATGTAAAAACGTGATAAGTTGTCGGGGGGTGAACACATAAATGACTGGTTAAAAGTCAGTGTCGAACATTCAAGACTATGAAATGGCGAATTAACAATAACATAATGGTACTTTTATTTTATTATGAAATACATGATGCAAAAGGAAATCTTTCTAATGTATGTCTTTCTTTACTTCCCCCGTCAATAGGATAGAAGGAACTTTTTACACAATACTTATCAAATAAGCTTTTTCTAACCTATTGTGTATATGTTTGAGGAATAAGTATAGCCTGAAAATGCTTATTGCATAATGAAATATTTTTGTCTAATAAGACAGCTTTAAGGCTGTCTGGGCATGACAATGTTTAATGGATGATAATATTTCACGTTTAGTGGTGAATAAACGGGATGTACTGAATGCACCTTAACCTCATGGAAAATTTAACTTGCGTTAATTTGGTGTTAACTTCATGTATCTTTTATTGCGTACAATCCCGTTTTAGTATCTTGACGTTTGCATGTACCTTTTGTGTCAACGAAGCAAACGCAGGTCATCCAGTGTGGTCTTTTTATCTATTGAATACAATGGTTACAATTCGCGGATGTAGTGCGCGTAGTATCCATTGGGTACTGCGTCAAGCCTTTGTCATGCACCTGCTCCGAATTATGATTTTCCATAGATTTGTGTTGTGATCATTGGCTCGAACCAAAATTAGCGTGAGCCAGTTGACCTGGCAATGGGCTTATTCTAACGTGCTCTACATTAGCGATACTAAAACGGACAGAGACCAAAACGGTCTGTATACGTGTAAGAAAAAGTATGTGCTCGTACTTTTAGCAGTCATACACATCAAATATCGTAAAAAGAAAAGTGGTCTCAAGAGAAATCTCAGATGGTGTCCAAAATGGCTGCCAAAATGCAATTTTAGAGAAAATGCAGGTATATCACCAATGATGGTAGAGTATAATAATGCAGCATCTAGGTGGTGCTGACAAATCACTCGCTTTGGACATTTTTTGCTGACCCCATGATTCAAATTCTAGAGGCGAACAAAATGGCTGCAAAGTGGTGATTTAGCCAGTTTTTCAAACTAAATGGCGACAAATATGCCTAGAATTAGAGCCAAATATGGAATATTTGCTCGGCAGTAGTATAGATTTCTGCATTGCAACCATCAATGTTTCTTAATGTATGTCTATTCTTGTTCTAGTTATTTTGTAAAAATTATTATACAGTTAAGATGAAGCCACTTGTATCCACTTAGATCCAGACGGTACGATGATTAACCAATTTCAAACTCTTCAGTTGATTAGTAAAAACCATTAGCGTTACCTTCTTCAACAGAGCCCTCTTATGAGGTCATTTCCTGGATATCTTCCACATTCTTCAAGATATCTTCTGGTAATACAGCCCTTCTTACTAAGCTGGCTGTGTGCACTCCATGTATAGCAGGAATGTGGAATGGGTGACATAATGTTTCGAAGGGGCTTTCACTGGGCTTCAAGTATATTTACCCGTCGAATATATGGCACCAGAGATTTCTTATTAAGGTGATAGCCTTCAGACAAATCCCCTTTGGAGGTTTATTTAAGTCACATTTTCCAACCAAATTATTCGGCATCAGTGCTCAGACTGTACTGACATGTTTGATTCCCGATTACCCATACAGGCAGTAGGTGAACTCTCTACAACATCTCATTGTTGACACGTATAACTGGGGCAATAACTCTTGAGGCTTTGATTTCTTCTCCAATTTCTTCAGAGGATTCACTTTCCCATTGCCCTTGAATACTAGTTGTAATCTTTTCTCAAGAACAACTTTCATTGCTGATTGGTATCACAATCTCCATGTCATGTGCGAGGTCCCTGCAGGAAACCCACAGAGGAATCGATAAACCACCGCCCAACCATACCAGGAATGGTCCTTGCCATCGAGAGACCACGTCGCAATATGGAAGTGCTATATATGTGAAAACAGGCAGCACAGTTAGAGGAAACCTCAATGTCTGATGACAACAACATCGAAGTCCTCACCATTGAGCTCAGCTCTGTCAACCGTCTACAACAGATTCAACAGATTGAGACCAGAATTGGCCGTTTCCTTGCAGAAGTGGAAGCAGAGCAGGCCTCACCTTGGTTGTGGAATAGCACCACAGACAATGGAACCATCTCTGGGCTGCCCACTGCTGGAACAACAATGCACAGACAATGACATTGCGAATTCCGTGAAGCAGCAACACGTTGTACCAATCTCTGGGGGGATCATATTTGAGAACCATTGTGTTTGGACACGATTAAGACGACTTCAAGAAACGCTTCACATTACTGACGACCCAGTCTTGTGCACTTTCAGTTATGTATGATTTGATCCCACACAAAATGGCAACAGAAACAATTTTGGTTTGTTAATATACTCTGAAATAGTCCAAACAATAAACTCTAGTGGAACATGTAGAAATAAGTGAGCAAACTTTTGTACAGGGGTAAAAAATTATGAATGTTCGGGAAATTGATTTAAATGATGTACCAATCATTGGGCTACTCCTAAGGTTTAAAAAAAGGTTATAGTTTTGCCCTATATCAGTTATAGTTTAGTACAATAGGATTCATAATAGTTCAATGCATCCTGGGGGTTAAAGGTAAAATTCATAGAATGGTCCGATTTTGATCGGAATGGTTGTTGTAAACTTAATTTGTCCACTAGATCAAGTAAATGTAAAATAGGATTCTTTGTTTAATTCTATCTAAGAAATTACAGAGCTATGAAGTGACCTCCCATAGGACCCGGTAGCCCCGCACATTTTTGCTTCAAAGGATGCACTGCAACGAAAATATAGATGGTGAAACCAGGGATATTTTGGGTTCTGTACATTAGACCGAACATGACCACCAGTTTATAACGAACGGATAATCTGAAAAATTTACCCCCATTGTGACCTTGAACCTATTTTGACTCATAGCTATTGAACTACAAACTGCAGATAGGGCAAACTATACCTTTTTTAATCCTGAGATTTGACGCGTTTTGATACTTTTCATATTTTACCCTGTATAAAACCTTACCCCCTTAAAAATATATGTTCCACTCCTTTGATTTTAGTAGACTTTTGATATGTTGTTTTTAAAGGTATTCTCAATACAATTCTGTTGGAATTGATTCTGTTGCAATTAGTGTTGGGTTAAGGCAGCATTCATTCCATTTTGACTGGCCTAAGAGGCGACGCGGTACTTACAGGACGACCAAATCACTCTTTGTACGGTTTCACCATTTGCGGGAAAGCCTCGAAATGACAGCAATAGGAATTGATTCATTTACCTAATACTATTACGCAAAAACACATGAAAAAGGTATGGTATCTAGTTGTCAGAATTTGGTAGAAACCATTTGATGGCTGCTAGCTTTCTTTTTTCTCATTAAATGTTTTATTGGTGTTTACAACAACCTTCCAGCAGTAACTTGTCACTGTTTTGACGAGACCTCAACGTAAACATCTGTCGAAAAGACGACATTAATGACCCAACTGGTCAAGCACTCTGAAGCCATTTTAGCTTGAAGGTAGAGAAAGTCCTTCCAAGTGTGGACATTGGTGTTACTATCCCACAACTAAGAGCGCGCCAGGTAAATGAGCTTCAGGTATATTCGTTAATAAGCTGCGAAAGAACCTTCAACTATACGTGAACGTGCTGACGCTATCGTTGCTTCTGCAACTACGTAAACGTGCTGGCGCTGTGCGTCAGCCAATAATAGACGCTCGATCAGCACATCAGAAACGCCATAATCATGATAGATTCATGCCAAAAATTTGACTTCCCTGTGCAGGTGTCTTCTTCACTTCTTTATTAGCCAGCTCTTTAGTCAGCCTCAACTTCTGTGTGGTAGTCGGTCAAAGAAATCTTTCTTCAACGTCAACTTTCTCTCATTTGCACCTTTTCTTTCTAAATAAAACGTATGTTTTTAAAAATTAGTTTGTCTGAAAATTGTTTGGCGAGGAAAGGGACTTCTGCAGAGTACAGAAGCTAACATCTGCTCAAGGAAAGGCCATTCAGTATATGGATATCGCCTTCCAAAAGCTGGAGAAGTCACAGCTTTATCTCGAAGCTTATCAGTTTTGATGAGGTAAAAACCTTTTGCATAACCCTTGACAGCCTTGGTACATCGGATAGCTACATGACCACTCAGACGACAGATATAGTATAGATGTACTATCTATCCAACTATGACTATGTACATTTTCACACCTTGAACGGTTTTCTTCCTACCTTCAAAGTTATTGGCTGCAAAGTGATTCACTAGCTGGGTCATCTTTTCAACAGATCGGATATGCATGTCGAAGACTAAAAACACAATGGCTTTGACGTGGCTGCAATGACATTAGAAAGCCAACAGACTTGAAATGGTTTCTACAAAATGACAGGTGACCCTCTTTACGCCGATGCATATGGAGCAGTGATAAAGCACGTGTTGGTTGGAAGGTTATACTTGTGGTTGAAGGCCATTCTTACAAATGGACTTCAGTGAATCAGGTGGAACTCGAGACACTGGAATAAACGCAAGAGACGCAGTGAGACGCCCACCTTATTCTTCACCTTTCCCAAGCAAAGCAGACTGGCTTACATGTAGTATGCCATTGTCAATACGTTACATAGTGGCATATTTTTCATCCTCGCAAATTTGACTAATCATTTGGTCCTGGCACCAGGGAGCATGTGCCTTTTCAACATAACTGCCACGGAATTGCACAAGACTTGGGTCATTGACATTGTGAAACCCTTCTTGAAATGTACTGTTGATTGGGGAGTACTGCAACTATGCATAATCATGCTCATTCAAGGGCAAAAGGAAGATGAAACATCTGAAGTTGTTGGAAAAGAACCAACGTTTCAAGAATTCATTGCCACGTTTGGTGTCATCGTTGATATTGCGGAGAGCACGTGTTACTAATTATAGGAGTTCACCTATGTATGGCTATCTGAGAATCAACCATATCAATACAATACAGCCTTTCGAGCAATAATGCTGAAAGATAGTTGGTGAAGGTGAAAACTCAAAGCCTTCTCTCCAAAGGGGACCCGAACCATACATGTAGACACTAAAAAGGATGTAACTTGTAAAAATCATCATACAAACGACGACAAACAAAATGAAGAGCATGTGTTCATTCTCCGATTTGTAGTAACTTTATTTACATTTGCATCTCAAAAATAACGTATGGCAGAGTTACAGACCAAACTATTAGTTTCAGAAAATACAATATTTCGCGATTATCAATGTATTAAACATGTTACGGGTACAATTTATACATCAGAAACATCCACATAGTGCAATACAACCGTACGCAAGGCAAAAACTGAAGGTACAACTTCCATCCTAAAAGTAAGACATGTAAAAACGCTAGTTTGCGAGCGTAGCGAGCAAGAAAATACAGTTTCTGTCTAGAAAAGGTAGAAATTTGGGGAAAAAGGTCTACTTCTGCCAAATTCGTACGTATGGAAAAAGGACCAATTATATAACCTATATAATGAACTAAAGAATCAATATTGCTTATTAATATCTTGAATAATATTCAGCAACGCGCATATGGAAGGCTAAGTGTCGCATGGCTGTACCTGTAATTGATAAAATACAAAGTACAGAGGCAAGGTAAACTATGATGTATGTGTGCAGGAAAACCTAGATCCTACCTCCATCCTGATGTTGCCTCGGTGCTCCCTTGGGTACGCCATCGTGTATTCTATACAGGTTTCCATGGCTATACGGAACAAACGTCATCATGGGAATGGGCTTTATTCCGCAAAGTCAGTGGCGGAGACGGGGTCGGAGCAGGATCGCAAGGGTGGAGGCAGGATCGCACAGGATCACCGCAGGACCGATTGATGTTTTTCAACATAACCCGGTCCTTCATACTTTTTGTTCTCCTCCTGACTGATCGGATTCTAAGGGCCGGTGTAAAAGGAGATATGGTCCGCCGGAGCCATAGTCCGGGCTCCATAGACGACAACGGAATAAAGATTGAAACTAATGTTGCGTGAAGAGTCAACTGAATTGAGTGCAATATTCTTCACCGTTGAAGGTGGACTATGGACTCCGGAGGACCATATCTCACCGGATTTACTTCATATTCGATGTTTAATTTTTTAATCAAGGTCACCATTTTCAGAACCGTCAACGGTTGAAATATATTGTCTTTTGCCGATTACTTTTAATCGTAAGTAGAAGTTACTTTTGACGCCACAAAAGGTATTTTAAATCAAATATTTGACTGAAATACGGAGTATAAACCAATCCTTATTGCACAGAACAAAACAAGTGCCTATCTAGGTCAATCAGATTAATTCACCGTGAAAAACGCTGACTCAAACAAAAGTACCTTTTCAGGTCAATGACGGTGGACTTTTGCTGGTGTTAATGTTTATAGGTTAACAAACTAATCTAGCGGCTGATGAAAGTTCTACTTAGAAGCTGCAGTCATCTTTAAAGTTGCTGTCTGCGAACACAAAGCTAGAAGTTACCTGGACTTTAATCCCGAAAACACCATGTACGACTTACATTGGATTTGAATAGCTATTACCGTGTTACTGCATAAAATTATTATTCATTGTGCTCTGTAGATTTCTCTAGGACTTCTTTTTAATCCTCTTCACTTCCATGAATATCGTACATGCAAACAGTAATTTGAAAACTTAAAATCTGTTAAAGATGTTCCATGGCACATAATGTTACTCATATTTGGGATGTTTAGTGTTCTCACATTCAAGACGTGAACTTGTACACGAAAGGTGGATTTCTTGGTAGACGCCCGGGGGTAGACATTTCATATAGAAGTCCCATGGATGCAAATGAGGTATTACAATTGATTCCGTCATGCGCTGTATGACGTTGTGCAGAAGCGCTTGACGGAATGAATGGCAATACCTCATTTGCATCAACGGGACTTCTGTCTGAAACGTCTACAGATTTCTTCAGTTCAACCAATATATTTATGAACACAAGAATCCGACACATGCGTACACTGACAAATAACGTCATTGCGTATGATAACTAAACGTCCCTAGTATTACTGAATCGAAACGGTAAACAATTTATGCAGATAGGTGGAAAGTAGTAGTGAATCGTGATCAACAGAAGTTAGATTTTTCTTGTCTTACTTTGGTCAGAAAAAGAACAACTGACATGAATGATGCCCCTTGTCAGCTACAGCAGACGAAGATAATTTGTTTGAACTTACTTCTAGACCGGTCAGTTCCGGTACTTAAGACAGGGCCGCCTGACATACCCGAACTTCGATCCAATCACGGGACAGTTCTTCAATTGCCATAAGTGTGACATGGTTTGCTTAACACGGTCTCCTACTGCAACTTCAATAACAAACTACAGCAAACAACTTTCTTAATTGAGTGCCATCTTATCGGAATACCAACGCATGTTTTTAAAAGTTCCTTCGAGATAAATACTTCGTATGCAGTGACATCCGCGATCCTCCAGCTAAACCGTACTAATGTTATGAACATTTTCCTAACAACATACTTTATTATATTATCAGTTCTCCACTACTTAGAAGTCAAGTCTCCTATCATCTTTTTGACTACCTTGCAGATCAGCCTAAACTTTTACATCTTCCTATTTTGTTACAACTTTTCCTATTATTATCATTCCTATTGTTACTTAGTCTTCTTTGTTTGTCATCCCCAAGGTGGTCTGTGCTTTTTGGTTTGTCCAGGATATCATCAAAGTATTACCAATAGGTGCAAGTTTAGCCATCAATGGTGCAAGAGCATACAGACGAACAGGCACATCGCCTTCAGATCCAAAGGCAGTCCCAACCGCTACAAGGGAGTAGGCACCCCAGAAAAACACCAAGCTTAATAGCATCACCATGCATGCCTGAAAAAGTAATAATTTAATGTTCATTTATTAATATTGTGATTGATTAATTTCATAGTTATGGTGGCCAACCTTTGCAGATTTTCTGCAGTTTTCTGACGCTATGTTGACATTGGGATTGGCAGCAATTTTGAAGCACGAGTATTTTTTCCAATAAAGTTCATATTTGAAGTAAAAAAAAACTTAGAGAAAGAAAATGTAAAGTTGTTCGAAACAAATCTGGATATTCTTTGTTTTTCGTGCCACATTAACAAAACACAAATGCACGCGCGTCAGTTTGGGAAGTTTACAATATTATTCACCGTTTGAATATGCGTCCTTCGATTATTTTGGTAAAATGCACGTAAGAAATACCCATGGAATTTAGGTAACTCTTTGTTCATAATATTAGTTAAGGTGACAAAACTACCAAATAAATGTTTTTATCGCCAAATGCAATTAAAGAACAGGCCTTTTAAAGGTCCCAGGAAATGAGATGATAAACCTAGTCCAAATCTTTACGGGGCATTCCATTCCAATAAACAGGGCCACAAAAAAGAATACACTACCAGTGACATCGTCGTGGGTTCTGCATACTGTCGAATCAGCATGCTAGTTCTGAGAAAACGGCGTTTGAAAGTTTGAGTTACTTATGAATGCGTGTAATTAAATGAAATAAAAGGAAATGGCTATTTTAAGTGGTGTATGTTAAGGACATGAATGGTTACTGACGACAGTATTAAAATACCAAGAAACAACTGTTTTCTTATTCAAAATGGCCACTGATTGTGATTTGACAGTTTGTCAAAACCCAAATGTTTGATTCACTGTGTTCTAAGGAGTCGAATACGTATTCGACTGCATGAAACCCGTTGATTTTTTAATGTTGGTATGGTGATATTACTATAGCTACTGGATGATGATGATGATAATGATGATGCTGCTACTGGACGATGATGCTGCTACTGGATGATGATGCTGCTACTGGATGATGATGCTGCTACTGGATGATGATGCTGCTACTGGATGATGATGCTGCTACTGGATGATGCTGCTACTGGATGATAATGCTGCTACTGGATGATGATGCTGCTACTGGATGATGATGCTGCTACTGGATGACGATGATGCTAATGCTGCCGATGCTGCTGCCGACCGATGCTGCTGCTGATGCTGCTGCTGATGCTGATGATATGTTTTAACTCATTTTTAAAGAAAAAAAAACAAATTTCAGGAGTAAATCGTTTTCTAAATTTCTCATTACATATATAGTTCCTATCTTTTAAAGTAATGTACACGCTTAAAATATATACCCAACTTGAAACGAATTAGCAGTTAAATGGGTAATATACTCATAAAATCTAACATAATCTAAACCATTTAGAGGGCACTGACGCTTATACAAACAACTTCCCAAAGAAAATATCAATTTGTTCCTGAAAGGCGAGTTTTTTTAATGATGTATATATATTAGTAATTATTTAGTTTACAGAATATCCAAGTTAACATCAAAGGAAATCAAACTTTCACAATATGTTTACAAGTCTATTCTTGTAACACGGTTGCTAAGGGGTAGGGTGGCAAACACCCCAAGAATTCATTGTTATAAAGCAATAGATGATTTCGATGTTGGTACCAGTTGATAGCATTGGCCCACCGTTTTCTATTGCTTCCAACATATAGTATGGCGTCACAATGACGTCAAAGTTCACAAGTTGGCAAAATTGGTCATTTCCACAGACACACATCAGAGTATAAAATGAAAAAATGAAATTTTGCATAAAAAAGGTAGGAATATTGGATTTTCATGCGGGTTTTGGCCCCAAATGATATGGTAAATGACTAGTTTTTTAATCAACATATAATTTTAGAGCCATACAGTGTGCACAATATTTAAACAAATGAACTGGCGCATAGATGATACTACAAAACCTTTATTCTATTCTATTAACTAAAACAACTTTATTTTGTTTGTTTGCTTGTATAGGTTTTAAGTTAATATGCCTTATTTATGTGTATGTTGTATGCTGATTAATGAAAATAGATAAGAAAATGCATTAGCGGCTCATTATTGCAGAATAATGGCCAGTAAATTGACCAATCAGAATGCTGCATTTTCAATAATGGGTAGTAGAACCACCCCCACCGATCGACTTCGACGCTAACCCCGTGACGGTGCTACCTTCACATTTGTTTCGCCAAAATTAGCAGAAGGATGTGAAATAATTATATGGAAGATTTAACGAAAGCTTTTAACGTTTTTGCGCACCGAGGGAAAGTTTACCTGGGGTGGTAACTCCCCCTTTGGTAATACGAGGGTTAATGTCACCATGCCCCCCCCCCCCTAAACGGCTAAAAGTGATAATTTGGTGTCTATGTCCCATTTAAAACTACAAAAACTTGAAATTCTTTTTCACGACGCACAGACCGTAGGTTTCAACAAGTACAAGTAACAATTAAAACACAAAAATTAAAATGTGAAATAACATGACCAATCCCTCATGAAGTATAGAAAGGTAAATTTCACCGGTTGCCTTAAATCTTGATAGACCTATTATGATTTTGATCACTGAAGTAGCAATCTTTGTCCCAGCGAATACGTATTCGTTCACAATTTATCTGTGTGCTTTGAGATATTTAGACACGCAAAGCTATCGAATACGTATTCGATAGTTTGTGAAACCCGTTTTATACAATGGGTGTTATTCGACTGCGGCTATTTTGGTTAGGAGATGTAATTTCACTTTTATTTTTGGGTACAATTAAAGAGTACATAAAATGCAACTAGAATCAACTATTAACTCAATTTGACCAAAAAATCAGATTCGACACTATGTCGTGACCACGACGGACATAATTAGTGAAACTATTGATTTTCAGTCAGTTCCATGAATAGATTCACACCAGTCACCTGGAATTTTCTATTACTCTCTGAAAAATCAATAGTCACTAATGATGTCATCACCAACCCAAATATTGAATGCTTTCTCGCCCCTCGTAGACTTGACACAAACCACATCAATTCTATTTGCATTTCCTGGGACCTTTAATATTTACACAAAGCGTCTGCAAATTATTTGAAGTGAGAATCACATGCCCATCTTTGTCACATGCTCGGGGGAGACTGACTTAGGAAAGAGGTATGGGTATGTGCGGCCAGTAAAACCTTTCAGAGGGCGTGTAGTCACTTATTAGCACAGCTACAACTTTCATCTACTGGCTTAAATTATTTGTAAAAACAGGAATACACCTCTTTACACACAATGAGTTGCCTGCTCCTATATATGTTAAAGGTGCATTTCGTGATTTCAGCACCTTCTGTTTTATTCATTGATCACTATAGATATCCTGGAGAAAGCTTATTCACAAAATTTGAGCTGATCCCGATCTTGCGATTTTGTGTTATGAACAATTGCTCGTTTCCCACGATCCCATAGGCTACTGTGCTGTAATTTCTGTCCGTTTAAAAGGATAGGCTGAATTTCTGTCCGTTTACGGACAGAAAATACAAAATTGCGAATTTCTTACAGATCCGACCAAATTTGCACGTAAGATTGGACACACGTGGATTACTAAGGCTAACGGTTCAGATGATATAAAAATATCAAATATTTTAGGTAAGTCGGGGGGACGAGGCTGTGGATCACGAAATACTTTAATAATAGTATCACACATGCACATGCTGGTATGAAAACAACCCAGTACCTTTTACAGGTATTATAAGTCATGTAACTGGTTGCAGAGGCTTGACCTTACAACAATAGACTCTTTCAATTTTCACTCACTCACAAACTAGTGGCCTTGTTTTGGTTAGGTGCATGGCCTTGCCTCAATTGAAGAGAGTTTTGGAAAAAATATATTTTCTGGCATTGAGAATAAATTTGCTATTTTTTTCTTTGACAATTATTTGCCTAAGCCTATAAAGCACCTATTGGTGAGTTTCTAGCAAAATTCAGGATGAATATCATGTTTGTTTTTTGTTTTTCCAAAAGTAGCAGAAACAAGTACAAAATTTTAAACCAACCTATTAAAATTTACCTTGAGTGAAAAGGCTTGCCTGATTCATTTTCAGGAGCCTAAATGGCCATAGAATATTGCTCGTTTTACAAAGGATTTGTAAAAAAAAAGTTCATACTTGCCCACCCCTACTCTAACAGTTCTTAAGGATCCCAGTTGAAGCATAATTCTGTTCTTAAGGGTCCCTTTTTTCCCTCAGAAGCTAATTTAAGTTCCTAAGCCTGCAAATTTCTCAATATTTCAGTTCCTAATGCCCTACCTTGAGAGACAAAATTAGTTCCCAAGCCCAAGCTGTTACCAAGCCACACGTTTAGGCCGCAAATCCTTACCCGAAAAAAAGTTGAGCGCCCCACCCCGTCACAATCACATGGTCTGAATGCACTGTATAAAATCTGTAAACCAATGAATATTTAACCCTCGTCTTACCAAGGTGGGGGTGGTTACCCCCTAGTGAACTTCGCTCCGGTGCGCTAAAATGCCAAAAACTTGCGTAAAAAGCTTCTAGGTAATCTTCTCTTATCCTTTCCGGTGATGGCTCTAAAACTATAAGTTTATGTAAAACTAGCCAATTGTCATCATTTAGAGCCGAAAACCGCATGAAAATCCTATATTCCTACGTTTTTTCGCGCAAAATTGGATTTTCGAATATTTTCTGTGGAAAATGCCAACGCGCGGACTTGATGACGTCATTGTGAAACCATACTAGGTATGTTGGTACTTATTTTGGTATAAATGGAAAGAGGAGGACCATAGCTATCCACTGGTATCAAAATCATAAGCATCGGGTGCTTTATAACAAATTCTCGAGGGGGTGGTAACCACCCCCTTGGTAAACCGTGTTACCAAAAAAAAGCTTGGTAATGAGCTTGAAAATGTAACCAGCAATAAAAGAAAAGAGTTGCATTACCTAATATCGGGAATATACCAGTCAGTGGTGTATTCAAAGCGAATTACCATTGCAGGCACTTTTCGTAGCGGCTACCAAACTGTGACACGATGTCAGTTTTTAAAAGCGTGAGCAAGTCTACAGTAAATGATAAATGGATTGCTTTATTTTAGTTATCCATGAAGAGGTTGAATGTCACATAGGCCACGCAGTCATTGAAGTAGAGAAATGCAATTTTAACAGATCCTTAAAACAATAAGGTATTATCTTATAAGCCCAAACAACCCTTTTATTTTATGCGAAAATATCCACAATTTGTATTGGTTTTATTTCAATCAATTTTGTATATATGTCAGACCACTGTACACACACAAAAGCGGAAGCAGGAGTTATATTACAAAAATTACCGATTATACAATTCATAACTTATTCTTTCAAGGAGGTGTGTTTGAACACGTATGAGCAATACCAAACTTGCCGAAATCTCTTATTCAAGAAAAACGAGGAAGCTTCTCTCACAAGATCCATTTCTTTGGCTTTAATAGCGTTTCGCATTTCTCTCTCTTTGAAAAGAAATGTAACTGGGAATTATTAGCTATTATTTTTGATATTAAAAAGTATATGTTCTCAATTATTTAATCTATTCAACTTTCAGTTTCATTTGTATTTAAAAGGCAATCCATGGGGCGGTGTTTTTTAAAGTTCCCAGGAAATGCAAATAGAATTGATGGTTTGTGTCAAGTCTACAAGGAAGGGCGAGAAAGCATTCAATATTTGGGTTGGTGATTACATCATTAGTGACTATTGATTTTTCAGAGAGTAATAGAAAATTCCAGGTGACTGGTGTGAATCTATTCACGGCACTGACTGAAAATCAATAGTTTCACAAATGATGTCACTGGTAGTGTATTCTTTTTTGTGGCCCTGTTTATTGGAATGGAATACCCCGTAAAGATTTGGACTAGGTTTATCATCTCATTTCCTGGGACCTTTAAGAGTAAAATATAAGGATTATAAAACCGAATTAAACTTACTGTATATACGCATGTCATATTCCACAACAATAAAATCGGGAAAAGTAGCTTTTGATGTGTAACAAAGTGATGGCAAGGTTAGCATAGATATAGATGCAAAGTGGTTACTAAGATAGATTAAGACACACGGTAGTGTGTCAACCAAGTTTTAAATAAAACAACCCGAAAAACAAGAAAAAACAGCCAAAAAAAAAAGCATTAGAACATCCCTGATGCAAGCGACACACACCGTGAGTATATTAACAGAAACAAACTTCCCTTTGTTTGACGCGTGTTTGACGAGTAAAATCACTAGGTGGGAGTATCTTTAACAATCGCTTAACTACTGGTAATATAAAAATATCAAATATTTTAGCGTTAAAGTCGGGGGACGAGGCTGTGGATCACGAAATACTTGAATACATAGTAGCACACATGCACAGCTGTCACTGAAAACAACCCAGTACATTTTACAGGTATAGAAGTCATTGTAAACTGGTTGCAGAGGCTTGACCTACAACAATAGACTCTTTCAATTTCACTCACTCACAAACTTTTGGCTTTGTTTTGGTTAGGTGAATGGCCTCTGCCTCAATGAAGAGAGTGTGGAAAAAAAAAATTATATTTTCTGGGGGCATTGGAGAATAAATTGCTATTTTTTTTCTTTGACCAATTATATGGCCTAAGCTATAAAGAACTATTGGTGAGTTTTCTAAGCACAAAATTCAGGAAGGAATATCATGTTTGTTTTTTTTTGTTTTTCCAAAAGTAGCAGAAACAAGTACAAAACCCAAAAAATTTTAAACCACCGATTAAAATGAAGCCTTGAGTGAAAAAGGCTTGCCTGATATTTTCCGGAGCCTAAGGGACATAGATATTGTCGTTTTACCAAAGGATTTAAAAAAAAAAAGTCTTACTGACCACCCCTACTCTAACATTTTGTAAGGATCCCAGTTGAAGCATAATTCTGTTCGTAAGGGTCTCTTTTTCCCTAAGAAGCGAATTTAAGGTTACTAAGCCGCAAAATTTCTCAATATTCTCAGTCCTAATGCCTACCTTGAGAGACAAAGTTAGTTCCCAAGCCCAAGAGCTGTAACCCAGCCACACGTTTAGGCCCGCAAATCCTTACCGAAAAAAAGGTGCGCCCCCCCACCCCGGCACTAATCACATGGTCTGAATGCACTGTAGGTAAAATTGTAAAACCATGATAGTTCACATCGTCTTACCAAGGTGGGGGTGGTTACCCCTAGTGAACTAGCTCCGGTTGCGCTAACAAATGCCAAAAGCGTGCGTAAAAAGCTTCTAGGGTAATCGTCTCCTTATCCTGTTGGTGATGGGCCTCTCAACTAAGTTATGTAAAACTAGCCAAAGTGTATCATTTAGAGCCGAAAAATCGCAATGAAAAATATTATATTAATACGTTTTTTTCGCGCAAAATTGGCTTTTCGAAGTATTTTATGTGGAAAATGCAACGCGCGGATTGAGACGTTCATTGTGCACCAATACTAGTATTGTTGGTAATTATTTTGTTATTCAATGGAAAGAGGAGGACCAGAGCTATTCAACTGGTATCAAAATCATAAGAATCGGGTGCTTCATTACGAATTCTCAAGGTGGTGGTATATGGTAACCACCCCGCTCCCCCACCCCCCCTTTGGTGCGTAAAACGTGTTACAAAAAAAAAGCTTGGTAATGAGCTTGAAAATGTAACCAGCAATATTAAAAGAAAAGAGTGCATTACCTAATATCGGGAATTATACAGTCAGTTGTGTATCCAAAGCGAATTACCATTGCAGGCACTTTCGTAGCGGGCTACCAACCTGTGAACCCGATTTGTAAGTTTTTAAAAAAAGCGTGAGCAAAGTCTACAGTCAATGCAAATGGATTGCTTTATTTTAGTTATCCATGAAAGCGTTGTTGAATGTACATAGCCGGCCGGGGAAAGATAAAGACATTTTGGTGTTGTTTTTTTTTATGTTTGTGGGTTGACGCTGGTGGGGGGGGGGGGAGGGGGATTTCGGGGAAGGAGGGTGGCGAGTCTTGTGAACGGGTAGGCACGCGTGGGGCTCTTTTTTGTCTGTGGGTGTTGTTGTGTTGGTGGTCAGTTTGATCTGTTTTGTTTGTTTGTTGTATGGTTTTTTTGCGGTTTGTTTTGTATGTTGTAGTTGTTTTGTAACCTACGAAATAAATTGCTATCAAAGGGTTTTTCTTCACAATTGCATTTCTTGAAGTAGTACCCCAAAAATGAATACTAAAAGTCCGAGAAATCCGGGTTGCAGATATATGTCTAATTGCATAAATTCAAAATGGCACCCATTTCAAAGGACTTTTGCCAATAACTCAAGATCCGAGGGGGTAGAGAGTAAAAGTTGGTGTCTCTACAGGTTTGGGCGGTCTACGAAACTCAAAAAGACACTAATACGCAAGTGGGTATGAGATGAGTGGTTTAGGCATTCTTTGCATAAATCCAATATGGCTTGTTCTTTTTTTTTTTTTTGTGATTTTCTTGAAATGATTTAAGTTGGAAATTTGTTTCTGATATCAATGCTTAGTGTTAATCAAAGAACATGATTATTAGGTGATTAAACACCGGGGACTCCAAAATGATGAAAAATATCTATTAAAATAAAATTTGTGATTTCAAAACTTTTGAACCATTTTCAAAAATACACATAACATAAAAAATGACACAATCGGAAGAAAAAATCCTCTTTGTTCATTTTACAGGCTTTACTTGGTAGCTCAATGGCGCTCATTGCAAAAAGTAAAGGGAATTACTAAATCTTTTCTGAACTGCTCGGAATATGAAAGTTATCCTTCACTGTCTATAAGATTCAGGCAAAGATTTTCATGCTGTTGTAAGTTTCCTTGGATATGCATGCTGCTATATCCAGACCCCGTCTAAGTTTCCAGTGTAGTTCATGACAATGTCCGTAATCGGCCTTGAACCATTTGTGTTTGTGTAGTAATTAAAATAAACATTTAGAAGAACCAAAGATAGTACCCAAGTTAGAGATGAATCGGATTTTTGTTTTAATGCAGTGAAACATTTATGAAGAGTATAATAGTGCCCATAGGGTACCGTGTATAACCAAAAATCAAGATCCAAGAATTTATAACAAAGTGTGATTTCTATAGAAGGACTTTCGATAAGCTTACATTTCCCACAGTGCTCTTAGTATATGGAAACGCATTATGTATATGCAAAAAAACACGAGTCTTGTTTAAACATTGAGTGCCGGCCCTCATCGGGAAATCTGAGTCAGCCTTTAAACTGATACCACAAAAATCTGGAGTAGGTTGATTTGTGGTGGTTTATCAAGCCATTCCATCCATTCTATCATTTCGAGTGGTGTCGACTGCTACTCTTGTCCAATATTTTGGATAGGTTTGTGGAAGCATGACTTCTATCATCATGAGTGATACCAGGAGAGGAAAAAGACTGCGTTTTTATTTAGATGAGGTTAAAGCACTAGCCAGGGGAAGGGTGGAAGGGTAGGCGAAACCAGCATGGAACATGTTGAGCCCTTAGTCCAGCAGTGGACTGGACAAAAAAAAGGCTGATTGTGATGAAAGCACGTAGATAGGTGTTTTTCAAGATTTAATTTTTTCATTTTGTCAATATCAACTATTTACATGTGGTAAGACTGAATTCAGAAAAAGACATTTTGGATGGAAAAGGACAACTTCTACTTAGCAAATACCACAATTAATGAAACAAATAGTGCTATTTACAAACTGAAATTTGTCAAATGAGACAGTCAAATTTCAAAAATGATATAAAAGTGATATTTTTGGGTTCAATTGTTGAAATTTCAAAAGTTTTTTTCATTGTGCTAGGTAGAACCATAGATCAGCCAAATAATTAACACCAGAGGGTTAATTTGTTAAAGTGGATAGATTTTGAAAGAGGATGCAAATGTGCCTATTACAGACCAGGTACCCCTTGATTGTTAACACCATGAAACGATTGTGCTGAGGTTGACCTGTATCTCTAAATGTTTTCCCTTATGTGATTTTCCTGCACCAAACCCATAACCCCCCACCGTTATAGATACCCCAAATTGTTAAAAAAAGACTAACGGTATGGGTGAAAAAAATGAAACAGAGCGAAGTACCAAGCTCTAAGAACCTTAAGGCACACTTAAGGAAACTCAAACATATGCCCACAGATTTTATGCATATGTCGCCAAACTAAAATTCTATGGAGGGAATTGGGGTGATGTCACTCCCCACAGGTTTTTCCTCCTGGTGCAAAAAAAGTTTTGATTGGCGCAAACTGTTTTTAGGTATTTTTTATATCTTTTGAGCACATTTTGTTGGAAAAAATTCGGACCCACCACCTTACCCGGGGAAGGGTAAAGACGCCACAAAGTTGAGGGGATTGGTGAAACCTCCTATTTACTATGTAATTGTGCATCATATAATTGCTCTTAAAACAAAAATATTTTTACTCAAAAATATCAGAATAAAACTTCATTGTTATTAGTTATTGTTACATTTAGGTTTTTGTTCGATTTGAGCCCCAACCACTTAAAATTTTCCAAACACCTTGTAAACAAATGATTTCACCCAAAATTGTTCAAGGGCGCAGTGCATTATGACGTCATTGAAGCAAGACGATGATGGGAATTTTGGTACTTATTTTGGTTATCACTGGGATATATAGAAGAACCAATAGCTAACATGTGATGCACAAACCAAGTTAAAAGGGGGGGGTCTATGAAAATATATGGAATATATCAACCCCCGCCCTTCCCCCAACCCCATGGTGTAGACAGGTACCCAAAAAAACTGATAGACTTAGCCGAAGGTTAAAGCAATACGTAATTAATGAGAAGTATTGCTATATTAGGATAATTTAAAGGGCCCATGGTCCGATTGTAATAGCCTCGGATCCCAGACCCAGAATTTACGGAGTGGTCAAAAGTTGTGAAATCTTAGGCTAAAGGAGATTGGTTTGGATGCTATGAGCGAATATTGATTTGATAAGTACCCCTTTTTATATGGGGGATGATTACAAACTCACATTTTCATATCTCACATCAAAACTTTACCGGTGGGGTTGGGGTGACGGCCATCTATACATGAAAACTTTATATACTTAAATAGGGTCATCCCCCTTTAAAACTTAAGGTTTTATCACAATCACATGTGCCAATTCTTCACGGCTGGAACTTGATCCTGAAGCAGGAGATGATTCTCATGGTTAAGACTGGTATATGAAATGGACAATATATTGTTCAGTTGTTATGGTTATTCTTACCAATATTGGTGCCATAATATTGGAAGTTAAAATTGCCACGAATCTTAGGACGTATCATTATTGTCACAATTATTACCATTGGTTTTGCTTGTCGTGTCCATCATTCACATTATACAATTCACATGGCAATAATTGATCACAGAATTATTGATATAGACACAATATTAGACTTCCTTTGTGACTCAGATTTCGAGATGTGGACAAAAATCTATCAAAATGGCGGCCATTTTGGATTTATGCAAATTAAGCCTGAACCAAACATCCTATGCTATCAGTACTGTCATAATTGTGTTCACAGACATTGAAAACATGGGTATAGATACCGAAATTATTCTGCTACGAGTCTCAGAACTCGAGATATTAACAAAAATCTATCAAAATGGCGGCCATTTTGAATTTATGCAAATTAAGCATATTTCTGCAACTCGGATTTCCTCGGACTTTTAGTATATCATTTTAGGTACCTTAAGCAAATGCATTGTGCCAAAAAACCTTTGATAGCAATTTGTTCCAGGTCAAACCTCAATTTTCTTGGACTGATCCTTAAAACAATAAGGTATTATCTTATAAGCCCAAACAACCCTTTTATTTTATGCGAAAATATCCACAATTTGTATTGGTTTTATTTCAATCAATTTTGTATATATGTCAGACCACTGTACACACACAAAAGCGGAAGCAGGAGTTATATTACAAAAATTACCGATTATACAATTCATAACTTATTCTTTCAAGGAGGTGTGTTTGAACACGTATGAGCAATACCAAACTTGCCGAAATCTCTTATTCAAGAAAAACGAGGAAGCTTCTCTCACAAGATCCATTTCTTTGGCTTTAATAGCGTTTCGCATTTCTCTCTCTTTGAAAAGAAATGTAACTGGGAATTATTAGCTATTATTTTTGATATTAAAAAGTATATGTTCTCAATTATTTAATCTATTCAACTTTCAGTTTCATTTGTATTTAAAAGGCAATCCATGGGGCGGTGTTTTTTAAAGTTCCCAGGAAATGCAAATAGAATTGATGGTTTGTGTCAAGTCTACAAGGAAGGGCGAGAAAGCATTCAATATTTGGGTTGGTGATTACATCATTAGTGACTATTGATTTTTC